>VXBJ01007145.1:518371-535394 GCA_013400055.1 Nycticryphes semicollaris | reverse complement strand
AAAAAAAAAAAGTGTCATATTTTGAAGGCAATAAGAGATTTAGAACTTTGTAAATTTGTGGTTTGTAACATAATCATAAACCCTTAATGGTCTTCTGCAACTACCATGTCCATTACATTGACTATTTAAAGATTTTTTTCTGTTGCTCAACTGTTTCTGGATAAACCCTCCATTTTTAGGGGAAAACTTCCAAAATCTAAAAACACAAAGATACACTTAGCTCATACATACTATGTAAATAACATGGGCTACATTGTTCAGAACAAGTGTTTTTTTGGCCTTTGTGATCCTGTCTGTGCAGCTATTCTGTGGCGTAAGAAGGCAGCCAGATTTAAAGGAGGCTGCAAGAGAGAAATCAGTCAAACCTAATCTAACTTATACCATCCAGGTTGAATAGCTGAACTGCATTTAAGAGAGACAGTAACAGATAGTATTTCTTGTTATAAATGATGCAGAAAAAAATACAGTAGGATACACACATATGTGGTACGTTTCCTGGTTAAAAATGTCTATGAGGAATAATAACAAAAATGCAAACCTAAGGGACCCCATGCAACTCTGAGCACACAGGAGTGATTGTGACTTATATTGATTTATCTAAGGTAGCTTTAAATCAGACAGCAAAGAAGTACTGATCACGCAGCCTGGGCAAAATATCTCCATGGGAAGTTTGCGCCTGATTGTCTTTGAGTCAAAGATTTTAAACGACTCGGGTATGCAGCTGTGCAAAATACCAGCGGACTGCTATTTGAGAATCTTTCCAAGCCCATCCAGATTGCAAAAGAAAAGGGGAAGACATTACAGATAATAAACACCTCCATATACTGTCAAATTTAACATCACTAAACTAGGCTGGACTTAAAAGTCAAAGGTGCCTTAATAGCCTTAGGCCTTGATCATTTCACCATTACAGTCTTCTCCAGCATGGGAATCTTCTGTTTCCTAGGTACGTGCAAGCTTGTCTGACTGAACAAATTCTTTTTGTTTTTAACATTGAGCACAAAGTTCAGCACTTTTGCTGCACAGTCCAGTCAAAACATTCCTTCCCTCATTAGCCCTCACAAGTATAGCAAGTATAACAAACTACTGCCTGGCAACCACACCTAATGCAAAAATCTTTGCTATATGTAATGAAATCTGAAATAGAGATACTGTGAGCAGCTAGATAAAAGCTTTGTAATAAAGCACTACAACACTTTAAGAAAATTGCATCTCTGTCAGTCAAATTTTACATTGTCTGCTGGCAAGAAGCAAAACCTGAAAANAGTCCTGGTGTGGATACTCCGAAAATTGGCTTACCCCAGGACAGTTCTAAAAATAAAAAAATTAAATTGATAGGCATCTTGAATTTCAAAAGTCTTTGGCAGTTCTCCTCAATTCACTTAATCAACTAATACCTCCTAAGGGTTCTTCTGAAATGACTAAAAATCCCATTTTCATAATACTCAAGGAATTATGACCCAGTCTGTATGCATGGGGTAAGACCCAGGAGTGAATCTATGAAAGAGTTTTTTGTTTGCCAAAAAGATAAATGTATGTACCTGAAGAAACATCCTTGCAACTTTCTAATTTATTTTAACAGCGTGCATCACAAATAATTTAGTTCAAAAAGAGAATGACCAAAGGGAAATGGAATTAAACACTAAAAAAGAATTACCTTCTCTAAGTCTGCAGTAATCTCCAAACCACAGTATGCTGAAGTCACAAACAAATATATAAATTCTTATATTAACATTCACTATAAATGATATACCATTACACAGTATATATTACATCCCAGAGACCTCAAAGCATATTATCAACCATGGCGATAGCCCGGTTCCACATGACATGGACATTACTACACAGATTTTCAGGGTAGGTAAAAATGAAGACAACATGGACTTTTCCGTTTCCTTCCTAAAGAAAAGTAATTCATTACAGCCTCATATTCCAAAACCAAGTGCTTGCCAGGTGGCATATGGAAGACAACAGTGGGCAAAGTCCCTTGAACCAATTAATAGATTTGGAAATGCCAAAGAAAGAACGCAGTAACAGCTATTTTGCAAGGCACATGCTACTTAGCTGCTTAACAGCTACCATTGGTCTCACTTTTAAATAACTTCACTGTCACATAATCCAGCATCATTCAAAATACTTTGTCATTTTCCTATCAGACAGCTACAGATTAATGAGGTATCAGCCAAAGCTGTCCTGGTCAAAGCTATTTCTGCAGTGTGTTGCATGGGGAAAATTGCTCACAAACAAGAATATTCTGTCACGGTTGTTCAGCCTTTTAGTTTTTACAGAGAATATAAAGCTAACTGTAACATTTTATTGTATCAATTAAAAACATTCTCTGTAAAACTCATAATACGGTATATAAACACTAAAAATATATAGCAATACATTACACATACAGTGATACTCGGTCTTCACTGCTCCTTACTGTGTCAAGTGATTTGGTGGTCCAATTCCTCAAGAACACCTGTTAGCCTCACAAAAACCATCATCGTAATTGGCAGTTTATCGGCAGCCTGAGCAAGGAGGCCAATGACCGGCATGAGGAATGAATTGCCCTCAGAGTCCCAGAAAGCGTCATTCTGCAGCATGGCTGGGGCAGATTGGCAGGAGCTGCCTGCATTAAACCTCTGCTGGCAATAAACATTCCTATTCAGTAAAGGCAATTAATCAAATACATAAATACAGCTCTGCTCAAGGAATCACACCAGCACAAAGTAAATGGCCGTTGACTTCCGCACACTTCAGCACATATGGCCAGGTCCTGAAATATCTCTTTTTTCCTTCAATTTCAGGAAAATCAAAGATATACTCTATTAACAGATAGAGGGAGATATTCTCAGAGGGCACCCACCTTAGTTATATTCTCATCTGCTCAGAAAATCCACAGCCGGCTAAGTCCCACTGCCTGTGCTGTTTTGCACAGCAAAATTAGAACCACCACTGGCTCCTGCTGCTGCCTGCAGCTCCCACATCTTCATCAATTCACTCTGTTTAATACAAGAGTGACAAGCTGATGAGATGAGATCTTCAGTATATTTATTTTAGGAGCTGTGAAAAGTGGATGTTTTGCTGTTACCACAGGAACTCTAATATAAATATTGCCAGGTACAATATTGGAGCATCTATAACTCAAGACCAGATTCTGCTGGTGGTTAATACTGTATTTGGATAATAGTCTTAAGTACTAAGTCATATTAAACTCACATTTTTTAAACCAATTTAGTTATTCAGCATTTAATTACGTATTATTTTACAAGGTAAGCTATTTTCTTCCACATACGGTGGGTCTCTTCATTTAGCTTTTAAATACAATGGTCCATCCTTTGAAGCATGTTTGTTTTATAATACATAAAATGTTCACTATAAAGCATAATTACCATATATTTAAAACTGGCTGCATAATAATGACTTGTAATTAAGAAATAATTTTAATAATGAATTTAGAGGAAACTTCATTAGCCTTACAGTTCACTTCGGAAATATCCTAGAGATGATGTTCCACTGGGATGGGATAAAAGTTTAATTAGTTGGGACGCCTTGAACTTCACAGACTTCACATTATACACTTAAGAGCAGAACAAAGAATCCCACTAGCTGCAGTAATACATGAATGAATAATTATAACAAATACATAGGAGAACAGATCAAACACCATTTTGAAATAATAGATATCCCACCAATGTTACTATTAAAATATTGAAGCAACTAGTTTTAAACTCTGCAATTTAGTAAATCATTTAATTCTTAAATTAAATATTTCCAACTCCTACTGTACTTCCCAGTATGGTATTTAAGTAACATAGTAGTTAGATCTGGAAATATTTAAGCGCAATAAAGAAACTAAATGACAGGACTGCTTCAAAACTCAACACAAATAAAGTGAGTCATTTGCAACTGCTAATTCACCTGAAATACTGGTTTTAACACCATAATTTGTATTTTTCTAGGTATTTATCAATGGCTTCATCATGCAGAATCTATGCACTGAGAGGCCCATCTGGCCTATGAAAAATGAAAGGTCACCCAGAAAAATGCAGCTTCCATCAAGAATTTTTTTGAAGCAGAAATGTCTGTCTTTCAAGGAACAGTCAACGTGCCTCATTGGGGTCTGAAAACTGACTCTGCCACTAGGGCTAGAGCAAGCTGAGAATAGGTTTGAAATTCAGCAGTTTGGTGATAGTACCACTGGATGCGATACTCTGCAACATACCGACCTTCACTTCCGAGAGCACGTAGCCTCCCTGATAACTAGTTCCATTATGCAAGGGCAGGATGCAAGGCCGGCTACCCATGCTCCACCACAGGCCTAATGCAGTTGTCCTCTATCAACACAAGGAACTGCTCTAGTTGCTTGTCTTTTCTGTGACTCTTGTCTATCACCTATCATTAAGGACTGAATCCAGAAAGACTACTGTATACAGCTAAACACGGAAAAAGCCACAGAATGGATTTTCATTATCAATGAAAAGGGAAAACATCTAGCACTAGTACAATTTCTACAAGACTGGACAGCATGCACTTAGAGAACCATCCTGCCTGAGAAAGACAGCACAGAGGATAAACCTTTGAGGTTTTTCCTGTCTTTCATTCATACAATCCTTAAACAGAAACTAACATACTATGAAGACATTTAATAAAAACCTAAGACAACAGTTTGCAGTTTTGATGATGCTACCAGAGGCAACAGGCTGGGCAATTCACAATAAAAGGCAGTAATACTTTTCCAGAAAAGTTTAGCAGCAAAAACTTTTACTCCAAATAAATCATAACAAACAATCAAAATTTACACTAGAAAATTGTGAAGGACCTTTGAAATGATTTCTTAAGATGTTTTGAGACAACTGGCCTGTTTGGGTTCTTTTTGTTTGTTTGTTTGTTTTGCTTCAAACTAGAAGCACTGAGGCATTCTAAAGAAGAGGCAAGTTTTCCTCTACAACATGTCTGACCTCCACATCTAACCCTTAGCCTACTGGGAAAAAGCAGCACATTCCAAACCCCCATTTATCACTTATTTTAACTGTCATAAATTATTTTCAGTGCTATAAAACAACAGGTTATAATCCAGTAAAATATTAGTACTCCAGAAAGTTTATTCAGGCTTAGGTATCAATTTTAAACACCCTAGCACCCTACCAAATAGTTTATTTCAACAGCTGTAACTCATAAGTGAGGTGCCCTTGCTGCAGAGAAAAGCAAAAGCAGCAACTGGTAGCAAAGTTTGATCCTACACGAACAATATCGTAAGGACTAACATCTTAGAACTAAACAAAGCATTCCATTGACCCTGTCTGCTCTTCTGGACGCAGCTATTTCATGCTCGGTCTAGTTATTCTAGTTTTGTTGACACATTTTCAAACATAGGCTGAAGTACAAAATACTGTATACTTAAATTCCATATTTGAATTCTACTCTTAGCTCTCCCTTTCCATACCCAAAGTAACTCCACTAGTTTTCCATTAAGTGATCCTAGAATTGCATAATAATTAGCGTGCTAACTCTCATTCTATTCAACTAAGAGGCATTAGTCTAACGTTTCACAGCATACTATTAGTTTTGTTTGCAAAATACATTCATAATACCCTGAATGAATTCTGCTTACAATATCAGTATAGTAGTAATATAGGTAAAAAAGGAAAAAAGTGCAAGTTATATTTTTTCATATGAGACCAAAAGAAAGCCTTTACAAATTTCAGGGAACCATCCCCCTTGCCACTCCTTTTATTTTATATGGTCTCATCAAATCGGCAAAACAACCCTTAAATTTAAATTAAGAAAACAGTCCATGGGAAAGTAAACACAAACATATCTAGCAGATGCTCTTTCAGAGTAAGAAATTTTACAGGGATTATATTTACAACCGTCTGCATGAAGAGGCAGAACTGAGCTGGTCCTGTCTGCTGTCACTGCCACAGCTCAGGGTGGGCAAGCTCTAATTTGACCCTTCTGGAAAAAAAAATGCAATTATAAACACATAAAAGGAAGCATTTAGTCATTGCTGTTTAGCACACTGGCTAACTTAGTGTGTAGGTGTCAAGTGAAACAAAAAGATAAAGACATTTTTAAGAGGGTTTGTATGTTGAAGATAAAAGCAACGACCTTTAAAGACTCAGCTTTTGAAGTGGGGTGCCCAGGACTACAACATGCCGAAGAGTAAAACATATCTTCCTTTCCACTGACTCTTCACCTCCCATCCCACTCCTTCCGCCCCCTTTCCTCTAAGGGAACACAGAAAAGTCTAGGAAATAGAAACATGACCTATAATTACTGAAAAAGCAATCAACTGAGGAACTAACCAGTAAGACATCTTCATGCATTTCTGATTTTATCTCCAAGAACCCTGAATTGTACTTTATCAGATTCATATTCTAATATGTAGTATCACAGCTTCACAGATAGCTTTTATATATGCATCACAAATTCATAGTATGATTTGGGTTGGCAAGGGCCTTGAAGATCATCTAGTTCCAACCCCCCCAGCATGGGCAGGGACAACTCCCACTAGACCAGGTTACTCAAAACTCCATCCAACCTGGCCTTGAACAGTTCCAGCGACTGGCTGAACTCGATTTTCTGAAACAGTGTCTTTTCTAGCAATGCCACACCAATAACCAAATCATAGAGATGCACGAAGTTGATCTAAAAAAGACAAGACAGAATTTTGCACAGCATCCATATAATTGTCCATGTTGTAAACAAGAAAAACACCCCCAAAAAAGTGTTTAAAATTTTGGTTATACACCCTTTTATCCAAGTCCTGACACACAAGGAAAAACAAGGAAAAGAGAAGTTTGATAGGACATTACCAGAATCTAGTATGTGCACACCTCTTGAAGCAAAAGCTAATACATATTACACTGCAGACACACAGTAGAAGCGTGTTTAGGAAGCTAGTATAACCTTTCCTAGCCTTCATTATATTTTTTTGAAGTGTTTTCAGTTGAACTTTCTGATTTCCAATAAAATTCTTACTACTACTAAAATGACTACCAGGTAAAAGCACTGCATAGATGACATCTTTCAAAAACCTAGACAGATTACTTGACGCGGTTCAGCCGTTAAAAACATCTTCATAACCTTCCAGTCAAATCTTGACTTCAAGCATTTATTCATATTTGCTACAGATCTAAGCACAGATTGGTTTACAAACTCCTTTGTTAAAGCCTAACACCAATAAATCTAACATTAAAACTTCGTAACTTTTCAGATATGAGCAAGTTCAAGAATCCTGTGAAAATTATATAGTCACACAGCCTGAAAATTTTAGTACCTAAATATCACAAAATAAATTAAATTTCAATGGCTTCCTGGGGTGGGGTGGGAGCTTGTGACCCACTCAGGTTCTCCCCATTCTCAGTGAATCTTTAAAAAGTGAATCATATGAATCTGTAGACAAGGCACTGAAAGCCAAATCCATCAGATGCTAGCAGTTGTAATGACAGACACCCTCTTTTGTGTCCCTCCACAGTGCATTTTTCACCCATATGATATTCAATATATGGTACTGTATATTAACCAATTGCACAAGCAGTTACAGGTCATTGCTTTCACTCAGGTAAAGAAAAAAAGCTGCTATTTCCCTAGGATTTTCTTTACCTAAATTTAAAATACCATGAAATGACACAGTTCAACAAGGAATCTTCTAAGAATATTAAATAGCTTCTACCCAATTAACACAGTTATCTTTAAAGAAGAAAAAGTTTACATTAAAAAAAAAATTACAAAATCCACATTTCAAAGATCATTTAAAAATACTAGAATTAAAAATTCTTGGTAGTATCATTTCTACTAAACTTATTACAGCAGGTAATCCACTAATGACCCCAACTGAGAACAGTTTTGAGGTATGGTATTAAGTAAGACAGTCTATATAAAATGTCAAATACACAATTTTCACAGAAAAGGTGAGGATATGCTAAATACTATTTGGGGGGTTTCCCAGTTTTAATTTTTGAGGCATGGGTATCGAACCATATTGGGGGGAGAAGGAGTTGAATGGAACACATACCTATTCAGCATTAGTACCTTTTTAACCATTATAGAAGCGTTACTGTGGTCCCCCTCAATATCTGTTGACCAGAGAACTAGTAGAAATACAGTTAATTCTTAGCTTGCTGTTTATTATTCTGTTATAGTAACATAAGAATCAAGCTCTTTCGTGATACATTAGATTTGATGCATAAAGGGAAGCACTTTTGACTGAATAAAAAGCACTGCTAACTACTGTAAGCACTTTCTAAAGAGTCCAAGATTAGGTATGTAACTGTGCATCATTAGCCATTATTTAGGAACATTTTCAGCAAATAGTAAAGCTCTGCCCATATCTTTTCTTGTCTTTACAACAAAAACATATAATCTGTCAATAAAATATATTAAATGCTTCCTTTAAGGCGTATTTGGCTTGTTAGGTGAACAAATTATTTAAGTGTCTTTAACAGTGCAGTGAAAAGGGTAGGTCTGAAAACAAACCTATTATAACACAATCTAAGGCAAACACTGAATTTCTGATGGGCTCTGATGAATCTTATGGATTGCATTTTTTCCTTTTTCAACCTTTCCTGATTGCTTTAATAATAGTAAATAATTTCCTATATGAGTGGCGCACACAGCAAAAGTAAACCTGCTCCCAATTCCCAGAGAAATCATGAATCTGTAACCCTCAGTCTCAGTTTTCAGGTGTTGACCAACATCTTTTTCTCCAGAAGCTGCTGTACCGAAATTTAAAAAATTCAGAATTTTTTATTCCAAACTTCACATGTCTTCACTATAGCAGATTTTTGCTTTCAGCGAAGCAGCCTTCGAATATTATACCTCTGGCTAGCACAAAATAAATATCCAGACACAGTTTTCTCTTTTACAGAGGAAAGTATCAGTTTCATCTGTCAGAGAACATAAGCTACAATAGATCATACATACCACATTCTTACCTAAAACACTGGTATTTCTCTAACTTTTTATTCTTGAACGTCATCAGTAATTCCAGATGTGACCATCTATCAAAAACGTATCTATTCCACTCAAAGGGCTGCTATTATATGCACCCAATGAAGTTAAAATTCTGCTCCTGTGACACCCAAGTTAATCAACTGACACGTTGTTTAACCTCTTATGTTATTATTGATTTCTGCTGACTTAAAAGGTACAGAATCTAGTGGCTGCAGTAGGAAAGAGTAGCTCTCCAATGCTGCGAAAAACCAGTCCAGCTGGCATAGCAACAAGCATTACTACTCACCGCAAACACCAGGCAAGGTCTCTAACACCTCAATGTGAAAGGAGATGGGTTACCTAGAACCTATCACCACTTTCGCGTGTAAGAGTCAACGTAAGTACCTGTCTTTTAGCCTGCATGTCTCAATTCTCCTGCTTAGCAGTTTTGGTTCTTGTCTTTGGGCACTCAGGCCACTCTGCACAGCAGGAAGCAAATATCTGATGTCAAGCGTGCAACCTCCTCCTTGCTCTGCTGAGCAGTTGCATAACAAAGAGGTGAAGAAGACAGCACTGAGCACTGCTCCACTGCACAGGCTTGAAGTGCTCATTTATCTTTCCTTTTGGTGTTCCTGCTCCTTAATAGAGTGCTTTAAACTGACAGGAAGAAACATCGTATTGTTCCTGGTATCTTAATCAGTGGGGATGATTGACTTTTCCGACTATAATCACGTATCCTTAACACTGCGTTTTCTCCTGCATCTGTTCTGCTTTTAGTATATCCAAAGAAAGCCCATTATTTTCCTCCTCTCTGAAACTCCAGACTTGGTAGGTGCTTGGGGTTTATTCCATTTCAAAGAGGTGGTGTTTCTCAGGCCACGTCACAGTTCTTAGGGCTGCAAGCAACACTAAGGAAGACCTAAGCAATCGCTCTTTCCTTTTCTTACAGTTGCTAAGGCATTAAACGAAACAGCTGCAAGTGAAGAGGGGAGAAGCAACTACAGAGTGCGCAGTAGGCTGACCATCAGCAAACCAGTAAGCAACATCTGAAAGCCAATGAAATAAAGACTTTGCATTAGAATTACTATTTCAATTACTATAAATTAACAATCTAATGTTATTACAGTTAGATGTTACCATAGAAGGTTATCTACTCTGCAGTAGGATTGTAAGGGTACAAGATCCATGCAAGATCTCTTAGGGACCAAACAAAAATTTAAGGGAAATTAATGTAACTGAGGGAATTTCACCCAAACAAGGCTATTCACACTGCAGATTTAAATGAAAATTATCATCCTACAGGCAAGTAACTATTTTTGCCATAGAAATCTCGATGAGCAGTTGTCAGAGCTTGTTTCTCTTCCGTTTTCACATACTAGTGGAAATCAGAAATGAACAATGATTTTATTTCAACTTGATGGGTAGAGAGAGTGTAATGAATATAAATCTCAGTTTCTTCTTCATAAAAAAAAGGCACAGCAGTGTAGACTGTATCAAGTGCCTCTGACTTCAATAGCAAAAAATCTCTGTTCAGCTTAAAGAAAGCAACAGCAGGCTCATTGCTAATAAATTCCTTTTACGGAGACAAAAACAGACTTTAAACACATCAAGGACCCTTGGTGTTATCATAGGAATGAAAATGTGGTAGAAATAAAAGTACACATCCATGGTCGCGCTCTTCCTTCACGTATACTGATACAAATCAAGCCAGTCAGTAGAGCTACTCAATCTAAATGAGATGAGAAAGAAACCATCTGCCAGATTGCAAAACTAAAAAAAGATAATATTATTTATGAATTTGAAGAAATTTTAAGGATTTCAAATTAGTTGGTTTGTTTTCACCCAGGGGCTTGCAATACTCCTTAAGCCACTCTTCAAATCAAAAAAGCATCCTCATTTCTTCCTAAAGGCTGCAGAGAATGTAATATAGCTCCTCTTGACAAACAAAAATAGAACACACATGCATATAATCTGCATGGACCAGAACCATTAACATAGGTGACACTTCAAATCGTGCGCAATTATCTCTCTCCTTTTTAAACTCTCACGTTCAGCCACCAGAACGTCATGCATTACCAAGAGGCTTTTTAACTGTGATGTTTGTAACACAGTGTTCATCCATATTATCAACAAATCCACGAAACCCAAGCTTTGCTACTCCAGCTGCCTTTTAAATGCACGGCATGAGCAGTCATTGACACAAGAAAGTATTGAGCTGGCACCAAGCACACAACCATGTAGCCAACACTGACATACACCGAGTTTAAATAGTGCCATACCATTCCCAACACTGTAGCACCAGTATCAAAGGCATGGACATAATTGAAATACCATAGTCTATGTCTCTAAAGCTTCTGAATACCTCTATATAAAATTACAGTTATGTTGACAAGCCACCTGTCAGGCTGAAGAAAAACTGTGTAACATTGTGCCCTTGCGAGGCCACCTTTTAGCGCATGTCTTCATGACATTTTTGCTTTTCTCCGACACACCAGCGCTGGTGTATGAACCACCATGGCTGTGCATTCAGGGCAGGGCAGAACTGGGCAATGCCTGCTGGAACCCAGCAATGGTCCTGGCTGCGGAGGCACGTTGCCTTGCTCAGCTGGGCCACAGTCCCAGGGAATGTGTGGGTCTGGTCACCCCTTCCAGCAGCGCCGCCTGCTCTCCCCCAAACACCGAATCTCACATTTGTTGTGATGGGAAAACATGATAGGGGCAGAAAGAGAAGAGGTTCCTAATGGGAGCTCTATGGGAAAAGAAGCTCCTCAAAAAATTCACAGGCCTTATATCACATTACGGAGTTAGGGAGGGGGCTAAGACAAAACTATTTCATTATCCATCTCTGAGACTAAAAACTTTCATTTTAATTTTTCAGATTCTCGTCTGTCAAAGACACTCTCACCTATAGGCAGGGTGAAAAGAACAGTTTTAATATTCTGTATTTCCTTTTCAGTATGCTCAAATGCCACTGTAGCATGGCTGTCATGGAAGACTGGGATTGCAAAAAGTGATCTCAGAAACAATATCACTGGAGAACTACCACTCATAGCAGGAGACAATTTCAAGGGACTTCCTTCATTATATTTTTTTATTTAGTTGGCTTTTTAAAGTTTTAACAGCAATGTTGTAAAGCATAAAAAAAAAAATCCATACATTGATAATAGGCACTTTCTGATCTTTAGATACTTAGATTAGGCTGTCTTCTTACAGTTTCCTTTTTACAAAAGTAATTTAGAGATTCTGGCACAGCCATCTTGGCCACCATATTAAATGTCCTACCTCCCGTTATTTGCAGTTTAAGAGAATACAAGAATTGCAAACCTTATCATCTTGCCCACAAAGAAACTTCAGTGCCACTTCGGAGAAATCCTTTGAGTGCTGCAGGGCAGCTAAGTCCTACAGCAACCCAGGTTTTTGCCCCCATAGAAACTCTGCCAGCTAAGCTAACAATTGTAGAAGTAGCTTTTTTGCACTGTGAACACCTGTTCACTACAAACTGAAGTAAGACAGGCTACTCATTTCACATAAACCACCAGCTGTTAGATGGTACCGAGATTCAGTGACTACTGACCTGGGATAGATTTGAACTGGTGACCCAGGAGTGGAAGACTGTATATCCAATTACAAATCCACACTTAAAAAAACTTAACTTGCACTTTTTAATTGCATTCAAATCTCAAAGATCTCTATTTTAACAAATGGCCCTCATTTCAATAAAGTGCGGGAATATCTAGGAACTTAGTTCTTTTCAAATTGTGGATTTAATTCAACACACACTTGATTGCATTATATGTTAAGAGTATATTGGAAAATAGCTATTATCTTGATTTCCTAGCTATTTCTTGTACGTGTAATATGAATGTACAAGCCTTTAAAAGTCTGCGCCTAAAACAGAATGGGATTTATAATTTCTTTGCAGCATGAGTTTCACTACAGAAGAAGGTGTTTAAGCATAATTGAGGTACATTCAGTGGTTCCAAGCAGTTGGAGGATATGGGATCTGATAATAAGTATTAGCAGAGGGTTACCATTAAATATGCAGAACCAAAAAAAGACTACTTCTAAGAGTGAGTAACAAGTTGACCTGGAGAGCAGAGAAACGGCTTGAGAGACATAACAGAGACCAGAAGAGATGGTAACATTTAAGAAGTCCTGGAATGGTGGTCCTCAGTGTTTCTGCAGTAGAAGAAACATGGCAGCTGTACTGTTTAGGATGCCCCTGTTTACTGAAGAAGGAGAAAGAAGAGGAAAGCAAGAAGAGAATAGAGGGAAGAGAAGGAAACGCAAACAGCTTTGCACTAGTGGTGAAGAATTGAGGGTATATTTATTTAATGATGACTGCAATGGCACAGAGGCCAAACACAGATCCCTGTACTCAGCTTTCTAGATTTTAAACTAGCTTGGCCATCTTGCAGACTAGATATAATCTAAGCTTTATGTAAAACGTTCGGATTGCACTCTAACTTAGGTAGTTCGGCTGCCAGAACAAAGGTAGACAGGAGATTTCAAGTCTGATTTTGAGTTTGTGAAAATGTAGAAGTGAAAACACTTTTGTAAACTCAGAACCTATTCCGGAGTAAGAAAACTATGGACAGAATCTTAGACTGTAGAATTACAGATTTACTGAACTTAGGGTCTCTGCAAGTAAAATGTTTCTGAATAGGTGCAAGTGTTACAAGACCTTCCACATGCAGAGAGTAACGTATACACCTCAGTGCTTGCAGAATAAGCCAAATTCACTTGTTATAAACATTTGTTTTACATGCTACATAGATTTTGCACAGATAAAAGTAGTAGTCATTGAATATGGATGCTTTGCAGATAGAAAAGTACTACCAGAAATATTTCATGACTTCTGGAAAACACTAAAATTGCAGCTACTCATTTCTAAGTAGATTTGGGATTTTGACTGAGATACACACCTGCAAAAGGAAGTTATGGGATTGCTCAGAGGGAAAGTTTTCAGTTAGCCATTAACTACAAAGAAATTAGTCTGTAAAAAAACTTAAGGCTCATTTGCCTTGATTCTTTAAACACCCTTTATATTTACAGCAACCCATGAATACTAATGGCTGCCCTAAATCACAGCATTTATACTTGGATAGGAAAAAAAAAAAAATCACAGTATTGATCTTCATTCTATCCCTTCTGGACATACCTCTGAAGCCTGCTCTATGCCTAGAGTCAGATTATTGCTTCTTTAGGATAATCCCCAACCCTTCCAGAATTTGTTTCTTCCATATGGGAGAAACTTGTATTCAATGTGCAAAATCATTAGCTTTCAGTAAAGCACAGATTAAATATTGCTAGATATAGGAAAAGAGCCTGGTTCTAACCTATCTGCATAAAACCTGCATGACAAGACTATGCACAAATCACTTTCACATACTCATTACACTGTCCTTCTGACTTGTGCTGGTTTCACAGCAGTAAAAATAGGACTAATTTGTTCTTGTCAGAACCACAAACAGATGTGACGTGGAAGCTAGTTAGGCCAGCTAGTAAACTCACTGAATTACATGAGTATCTTTAAATGGTCATATCAGAAAGAAGAGGTAGATTATAATTCAGAAGTAAACTTGCAAGGCTATTAAAAGATAAAAATATACCGACTGATTCAAAAGCACATAAACGCATTTCAACTTGTGAACATAAGTATGTATATGTACATCTTGGCAAATCTATTTTTCTGCTTCAAAGTATCTAGTATTCCACATTGTCTGCAGCCTATTTTCCTGCTCAATGTAATTCTGCCTTGCAGAGGCTGGCAAAGTAGACTACAGAAGGAAAAAGGCTTTCTAAATTTCTCAAGGTACTGAAAGAAAGCTTAATCCACACAGCTCTTTTCTGATGGGAAAATTCACATTGGAAATGACAACTTGCATCACGCTGAGGCAATTTACAGGTGACAAAATACTGTATTAACTCCCCAATGAGTATAATAAGTTAAATTGCAACTCAGACTTCACTGTCAGCCAGCTACTGCACAGGGAATAAAAGGACAAAGCAAGTAAAAATGGAATTGCACACAACAGTTGAGTCGCAGGATCGGAATCATCAGCACGTGGTGCACCACCACAGAGAGCATGTGGCCAGCTCTCACGTCAGGTCCGAACAGAGTCCTATCTGGGACTGAGCATGTGACTGGGAGACCAGCAATCGATTGGTAGCAGAATTTGTGCTGTCCACCCACACTTGGACAGCTCTTCTATTTACATGTTAAACAACTGCCCCCTTCCCTACACAGCCGTCACAACACACATTACACACAGCAGTAAGATATAGTTTAGAACATGTTTTTAACACTGTTGTTTCAAGCTTCCACATGACTTTTGCTCAGGATTTGACCCTAGAAACTATGAGAATTTGTTGGAAAGCTGCATTCCCAGAACATGATGACAGGCATGCATATGATACAGAGAATTAGGGTTCACCTAATCAACCCTGGGAAGAGGACTCAAAATCTTGAGCTTCTTTTCCTCTCACCATATGTTTCTATCAGTCAGGAGCTTAAACAAAGCTTACATGAAGTCATGCATCTCAAATACAAGTTCATAAACAAACAGTATTTTGATTTTTTCTTTAAAATCATGCTTAGAATGATATTATTTACTCTTTGCATATTCATCAATACTGTATGACTAATACCCTCTTTGAAGGTCTATTACTGAAATCAAACATTGCAATAAGGATATCAAGATGAATACACCACATTTGATCATATAGATAGCATGCACATACATGTAAAACTAAGTACTGTTAATGGCATGATTCAGCAATCATTTTTAAATGATTACACTTAAATCTTCAAGAAGTCAGAGTCTCAAAACAAACTAAAAAAAAAAAAATTATATGCAGTCTGAATTGTTACGGGAGTTTTTCTTCTCTGTACCAAACAAGAAGGGACTGACAAACATTGTGTCCTTTAGAGAACTCCATGTTCATTCAGGTGAGAGTAAAACTCATTTAGCTTACACTGTTCTTTCAGCTTTTATCCACCGGCTCAGCTGCCACCTATATGCTCCTTTAAGTCTGAACCTTGCCCATCGGTACAAGCTTGTCACATTTCCTATAATTAGGAGAAGAGTGGTCACTTGTTAACCCAATGTCAACTGACACACTGGGCCAGCAGTCAAGCAGGAGGAGACATGTAACCCTTCTCTTGACCTGAATGATTAGGTGATGACCTTTGTGGTCTGGCCCATTAAGGAAAGGGAGCATTTTTAAATGGTCATTATGATTAATGGTTTTCCAGGGCTAGGCCAAATGAGTAATTGCTCAAACAAAAACCCCTCAGGCCTCAAATAGTTAGCTTTATTACCTGCAGATATCAGGTATCTTTTCAACTTCTAATCCTCTTTGCTGTAAATGGGAATTCCATGGAACCATTTTTTTTATTTGTACTGTAGGAATTCAAATTAAGCTTCTTGGAACAAAAGTGTACATAATTAAAATACATTCCACCTGCAAAGCATGTTGTCTTTCCTAAGTCTCTGTTACACTGGTCTTCGGGTCCCAGCTAGTGAGCTTTGCTTCTAGCACCCCACTATCACTTGCAAAAACTTGATTTCCAAGGAAAATGTTTCAGAATAAGAGAAAATTAACAAGATGGAATTGTTAGAACATTAAGCATGCTTTTTGAGTTCTTTCTTAGTCAGACAATTGTCTCTTATGTTTTGAGCCCATTAGCAATCTGGTCTGTCAGCCTAAATCATTTGTCATACCAAAAATTGAACAATTTAGCATTATGAATTACCAGCCTCTGTTCAGACACAACACAGGCGCAGTTATATATATTACTGCTCACAAGTTCACAGCGTGAGAGACCTGTCAGTAACTTCTTGACAGGTCATAGCCAATGTTTACAGTTAAGTGAAATGTTGTTGCCAATACCACCCTATTCACTTTCATGACCTTTCTAATCTGCAAAGGGATGCCAACCTAAAGAGATAAAGCCCTGAATATACTACCAAAGCTCTGAGTTTTCCTAGCCACCAAAAGTTAACATGCAATGGACAGATAACTGCAATTAACTGCAGAATTCGTGTCATGTGCCTTGGTGAACTCAGTTCAGAGATCTGAAATCTCTGGGCAC
>VXBJ01007145.1:483976-518316 GCA_013400055.1 Nycticryphes semicollaris | reverse complement strand
TGCCATATTTCAGTGCAACTGGCTTCAGAATCAGGCCCGTTACTTCTCAATCATCTTTTTCAGTATAGAGGGTGGGCAGAGCACCTGTTAGCCTTAAGGGAGCTCTAGGTCACAAGATGAATGCACACTGAAAGGTTTCATGGCCTAGGACTAGGTCAGGGTGTCATTTATAAAACACAAGAACTGTTGTCAGAAAGCATGACCTATAACACGAGTCTCAAAACCAACCTAATGACCATATGCAAATGTCTCCAAAATACCTTCCCACTATTAGCTGCTCATAAGAAGGCATATATCCCTGAAGAACAAAAAAAAAACCCAACCGAAGAACAAAAAAAAAAAAAAGAAAACCAACCAAAAAACAAAATTGTTAGAATTCTAGAAGAATGTTGGTGAAATTACTATGGCTGGGTACCTGCTATGCGTTTACCTAGCACTCACAATTGTGGTTGCTTTTATGTTACTTTAATTTTTTTAAAGCCAGAAAGGCCAGCAGTAGTACCCTTCTGCCTATATCCATGGAGATAACAGCTCTGAGCTCCGAATTCCACAACTTACAGTTAATGTAAAAAAGGTTACCTGGAGACTTTAATGGAGAATCCATACACTGCAAAAGTGAAAACACTGAATTGTGAAATATTGCAGCCAGTCCGAGAGCTCAGTATTTCATTTCCTGTGAAGTCAGTGACTAAGTTCTCACAGAAAAATGCTAAGCAGTCTACAAAAGTAAAGGTTAACTGACTACTCAGACCTGGTTGGGACAAAGGTTGACAATGATATAATCTAGATAATGCAGTTTATCCATTTTCTATTTTAGTTTATTTAATCTTGAATGGTATTTACAGAAATGTAAGCAGATATATCTTACAGGCTACTAAATAAAAGCAGTAAATAACAAAAGAAATCCTTGTATGCACTTCCTTGCATTGAAAAGGAAAATGACATTTCAAAATCTGAACTCTTGAAATGCTAATGCAATTGTAGTGTCTTTATGCATAATCACTCAAACTGAACATGAAAATACTAAAGTGCAAATCTTTACTTGCTCTTACCTGCAGCTAGAAATAGTCATTTCTTTCTTCTTAGGGAGATTTATTCATTATGTGATTATTTTATTTTCTTAAAAATCAGCTTTTTATCTCTGGACTATCTTCGGGAAACCTTTGCTTAGAAGGTTGCCTTTCAAGATTGCTGCCCTTATCAACTGCTCTCTCTTCTCTGTCTTGTCAACCTTTATAAAAGTTTAAACTCCTGACATTTCCTGCTTCTTTTCTGCATTTGTAGTTTCTAACCTGTCTATGTGAATTGGCTCATATACTAGATTAAAACCGCTCTATAAAAATTGGCTTCAGAATGAAAAAGAATGTCAGAATTGGTTTCAACTGCTGTGAGTCATTACTCAGTACTATTCTTTCAATTGCTTGATTTCTTATTTTCGGTGGATTGAGTGCCTACTCTCTGTTCCAAAGTGCTGAAAGCTTCTAAAATTCTCTCCTCCACAAAAAGGCCACAGCAGAAAGAGTAGGAGGTATTAGAAAACACATCTTATTCCGCTTTCTCTAACACCATAGACTAGCCTTCATTTTCCTTAAGACATTGAATCACACGATATTTTATTATCTAAATTTTATTCCTTTAACTTTTCCAGGTAAAGCATCTATTGTTGATTTTGTGAATTGGCTAAGTTATAACAACACGGCAGCAGATACATTTAACTATTACCATGAAGGACAAACGCTGGCAGAATACGGCTATAAATCCATACTTCACTGTATCACGACTTTCCCCACCAAGTCTTACGTATAAAGCATTCAAAGAATGGCTGACATACAGATACTGCTAAGTGCTTGCAATCATCTAAGCTGGCATCTGGCTGAAAAAAACCCTCCCACCCTTTACATTTTTATTTTTAGAGTAATAGAAATAACATCTCAAATGGAACATCTTCAAGTTCTTAGATACTTCTGTCTTCCCAAGAGTATTCTCAGTCACAACAATCCAAATTCTTACAGCTCTGCAAATTCATATAAACCTTAAGAAAGAGACATTTGTTTAATTACACTAGTGGCACTCACCATCATTCTCTGCATCCCCTCCAATAACTGAGATCTCATTTTTAATTTTGTATGCAATTGTTTCAAACTCAATTCCACTAGACAGCTCGAATAATGCTGAGTATGTTAGGCCTGTAGCGTTCCCATGATCTGGAGCCAACACAATGTCCAGTTCTATGTTCATACAGTCATTTGACATGTTCCTTTTGTTTAAAAAAAAAAAAAAGTGTTACCTTAGTTACCTTACATTTACTTGGTAAATAAATTCCAGAAAAAATGAGATTGTTTTTATTATTATAGCAATCCCTATCCTATATACTCCTTTCACAGATGTAAATGAGCAATCCAAAGCCCTAATCAGAAAGTAACCCTCTTCAAAGTAAAAATAAAGCTGAAGTTATATAAAGCTTTATTCCAGACTAAGCTCAGTTATACGTCTTGAAAGGTTTCAATCTATCTTCTAGTGATTTGTTTTACATGTCTGCTGGGCATAAAACCCATTCATAGTGCTAAGTGATTTGTTTGAGAAAATATATTGGGGCACCATTTGAATAGCCTTCAGTAGACAGTATGTTGTTGACAGTACTCCGCGTGACACTTTACATGCTGAATGACAGAGATGTACAGCACTTAATCATGAGCTTTACCCATCCATTCAAGTTCAACATACGTTGACCAACAGACAGAATTCACAGCTGCTGGGTGCACAGAAACCATCGAATAAAATTTTGAAAGCTTCTAAAACTGCTATAAACATTGCTATTATTTTGGTTCCCATTTTTATATTTTCACTAGAAATACTGGTCATAAACTACACATCTCATAGCACTTTAAAAATTCAATCTATTATTAAAGAGCCGAATTCAGATTTAAGTTATTTTACTACTTCCATTAGGTCTATATTTTGTCTATGAGAAGAACAAGCAAGTACTATAGAAGAAAAAAGACTTTCTCTTCCTTCCTGTCTCCTATTTCTCCCTCTCCAAATCCCTGGAGATTGAGCATGTTCCTTAATTGGTTTCAGCCTGCTATATCCATCTTTTCAAATCACAGTGCACCAACCAGGAGTTAAATTCAAATTTACGTGCAACAGTGATGAAATACAAGATCTGACAGCACTAGGTTATTTACACTCTTAATCCTGTTCTGACTGGGGAAGGTGGAGGCAGGGAGAAGACTTCTGCAATATTTAACAAAAAGACATCTCTGCTGAAAAAACAGTCTATCAAAAGGGACACAACAGAGTTGAAGCTTATATTGTGAGCTAGGGCAACTACCATCTTCTTGTACCGTGATCACACCATACCTGACAGAATGCAGTAGCCTATGAACAGAGTTTCCAGGCACTTCTACAGCACAAAAAAAAAAAATAAAATTATTAGGACTATTATTGATAATCCACAACTGGCTGGTGACTTTTTATTGCTTTGAGAAAGCTTGTGTGTCTGAATGCTCAACAATATCTAATGCATATCCCTGAATGCAGTCCCTCCTCAGCCTAGATGTAAGAGTTATTAAATATGACCATAGTTCTTTATTAAAACATAATACAGGAACATGTGTGTATGCACAAACTGATGCAGAAGCCAGGGAGAAGGCAGGGGGGGAGGGAATTCAAAGAGAGTGAAATTGTTTCTTGGGAATGACTGTTGGTATAATTTAAAAATATACTTTATTTATATTAAGTTCCAAGCTGTGCTAAAGGGTTTCAGTAGCATATACTTTATTCCCTGTTGGTAACAAATGTGTTTCACTTGGCACCACTGCTATATCAATTGCCACAGCCTCCATCCATCCATCACTAGCTAATTTTCAAAACCTGAAAGATTTTCTTTTAAATACAGCTGTAACTCATTAGCTTCTTTTTGCCAATCTAGTTGCAATGCACTTCTTCAGTTCCTACACACACAAAACTTTCTCACTGAATGCCAGCACCATTCTCATGCCTTGGTTTTTACTTTAAAAATCAGTAAAATTAGAGTGTTGCATGTATGGTCAATGTAACTGTTATCCTTTCTGTTTCTGGCTCTCAATTAATTTACTAAGCTCTATTTTACCAATATGTTTGCATTCATTTGGGTTGCATGTACCACAGCAGGGACAGAAGTTGCTATCTAACTATAGCAGAAATTTTAGGGAAGAAGAGGAGGGGAAATTGGTACAGTCATCTTTCTCATCCAATAAACCCTTCTCAAAGTATATCTTACAACAGACTGCACAGATTTATTATTAAGCTCACCACTTGGCCCTTGGAGCTACTGACCCTATGTTGACTAAGGAGTACATACCATGTACCATCTACTAGGATGCCCATCTAGACCCAGACAAACATCAAAGTCTTGATTTACTACCTCTGTGGGAAAAACCTTCAGGTCTAAATGAATCCTGAAAACGGGGAGGATAAACCCCCAGCTGCACACAGATACTCTCCTGGTAGAACACTGCCCTCAGCTGCACCCACATTTCACAGGTAGAGCCCACAGTAACTGCTTCTGCAGGATTACAAAAAAAACCCCAGGGTTATCTCTGCTTGACATATCTGCCCCCAGAGCAGAAGAGGGAGATGGTTACAAACTAACTTCTCGAGATTTGGAACACTGTTCACAGACCATAAACTGTTCAGAGTTTGAATCTGTATAAAAAGACCAAGACTTTTGAGACCTGAGGAATCTTTAGTCCAGAGAAAAAAGTCTCAAATTCTTTGCCTTTTTCTTGAATTAATTTAGAAATCATATCCAGACACAAGAAATAATCCTATTACAATGTTCAGTCTCCACAAAACACCCATGAATTGCTGGAAACTTTTGTAACATCTATGATATACACACAACGCTGTAATGTCATACAAAGGCTTAACACACACTCATCTAGAGCTACAAACATGATTTACCCACCATTAATGAAACCACAACAAATTATATACAATTAAATAATCTCTGAATCTCTTGTTAATACAGCTTTTTGTATCTCTACCACCATGCAACTTTTCTCATTTTCTTTTTTCCATGGATATATACAACTGCACAGATGTAGACAGGACATGCAGATCTGTCACGTGATGTGGCTCAGGAAAGCCAACTGAGATCATACTGTGTTATAACTTTTAATTTATTAACACAAAGAAGCAAGAATGAATGGTAGAAAGTTCACTAGCTTGCCTGGGGATCTTCCTACCTGGCAGGTTCCTGGTCTATAAAGGTCATTTACCTACAGGACTAAGAGGACATCAGGACAAAAATAAACATTTCCTATATCTTCTAAAACCAGGCCAGCTACATGTTGCCTCTTGTTCGGTATCCATAGAAAGGCAAAAATGAAGTCCATAACACAGAGCTTTTTCAGACACAGGCTGCCACCTGAGCAATTATTTTGCACCTAAGACTTGTCTATAAAGTGCAGTTTAAATGGAAGCTGAGTCATCCTCAAAATGACATTAATATTTATTAAAGTTTTGTGCAGAGCATCTAGAGTGTTAGAGGAGTCTTGAGGAAATACCACAAAAACACCAAGCAGAACAAAACGGTAGGTGCCTGCAAGTCAATGTTTTCATTCTTGCCCATTCGTGCACAAGACCACATAACACGCTTAAGGTGAAACAATTCTTGAGTTATGAATCCTTCTGTCATTTGTAAAACAGTAAAGCAAGGAATAATACAATACCAAAACCATTTACTTTACAATATATCTACAATATAAAAAGTTCTCTCCACTCTGACACAAACCCCTCTTTTTTCTCCCTCTATGAATTATCCACAAAACAGGTGTACACTAACAATACCCAAAAAAGTACCGAAGACAAACAATTTTATTCCCTGCTGCATGTTTCCTTCCAGTTTTTCATAAGATAATTTCTAAGTGAATTAGGTAGAATTGAGCGCAGGTGCCCAAGGGGATGGCAATAGTGGTTTGCAGGGGTGGCCTCTGTGAGAAGAGGCCAGGGGCTGCCTGTGCCATACTCAGCTGGGTCTGGCAAACAACCAGGACCCACAACAGGGCACAGCTGAGCTCCCCAACCAAGCTGATGCCACCTCTGAGAAAGGCAGAAATGCCATAAGGGCAAAGGAGAAATAAAACAAAACATTTAAAAAAAAAAAAAAAAGTGAAAAGCAGTACAGGTAACACAACACCAAAGTAAAAGGAGGTGCTCCAGGCATTACAGCAGATATTCATACTGTGGCTCAGTGCTTGTGGACATTTCCTGAAGGAATGGTTATCCATGGAGAGCACCTGTGCTTCAGAAGGAGAAAAGCATGAGGGAAGAAGGAACTGTGATGTAATGACTATACCCCTCCCAAATCCCACCTGTACCACCTGAGGCAAGTAGAGGAGTCTAGAGTAAACAAGTGAAGTTGAATTGGGGAGCAGGAAGGCAAGATTAACATTTATTTATTTCTTAGTATCCAGATTTTCCCCAAGTCACATATCGCCCACAACAAATTCAGAAGCAATCTCCCTGCCTTTATCTCATCAACAGGCTGGGAGAGCTGAGGTTGTTCAGCCTGGAGAAGAGAAGGCTCTGGGAAGACCTCATAGCAGCCTTCCAGTATCTGAAGAGAGCCTACAGGAGAGCTGGAGAGGGACTTTTTGTCAGGAAGTGAAGCAATAGGTAATGGTTTTAAACAAGGGGTAATGGTTTTAAATTGAAAGAGGGGAGATTTATACTAGATACTAGAAAGAAATTCTTTATTGTGAGAGCAGTGAGGCACTGGAACAGGTTGCCCAGGGAAGTCGTGGAAGCCCCATCCCCGGAAGTGTTCAAGGCCAGGTTGGATGGGACTTTGAGAAACCTGGTCTAGTGAGCAGTGTCCCTGCCCATGGCAGGGGGGTTGGAACTCAGTGATCTTGAAGTTCCCTTCCAACTCTAACCGTTGTATGACTCTATGATCTTGACCCTTCAGTTTTCTCATTTCTGTTTTTTTCCCTATTTTTCCTCTGTCCCACTGAGGTCCCAGGGAGAGTATGGCCAGGTGGGCATTTCACTGCTATCCAAGACTAATCCCCCACAATTAGTAACACAACTTCCATGATTTTCCTTGAGATTATTCAATCACTTGATGTATTTGACAGAGTATTAATTGTTCTTCCCACATTTTCCATTTTCTGATGTTGTTCTTAGTCATTTCCTCTGCTGGATGTCTTACTTTTGTCCATTAAGCAGCTGTTAGTCTTCTTTACATCATGTATTTGCCAACTAATACCAAATCACCATGTTGAACATGTCATATTTACAACATATCCTTTTTGCTTCAGAGTAAAGCTTTCTCTCAACATCTGAATTCTTCTTCTTGCACTTCTCATTTACTGGCTAGCACCAGCATTTGCCCAGTATACATCTGTATCCTTTTTAGTGAACAGAGGTTTTGCTTTCCCCGGTAATTGCCTGGTAGTGCAAGAGCCACTCTCTAAAAGGGTGTTTTGGGAGGAGAGGTAGGGTGGCTCATCTTAATTGTTTCCAATCTCAATGGACTATACAATATCAGGACTCCATAATGCATTTGATTCTCGTTATCACTATTTTTAGTATTTTCTGCATGTTTCTTCCCGGTTCTAGAGAGACGGGGAACATGTTGTGCAAGCGATGATTTTTTTTAATTTTTGAAATTTCTGAACAATTTGTGCAAGCGATGGTGCCTGCACGCCTGGGGGCCAGCGGCTTGCCTGCCCTCAGCTCAGGTTTGGGAGAATGGCAGAGCACATACCATCTTTGCCCTCTCCAGGGCAGCAGGACCTGTCCCTCCCTTGCAGCTGCGGCGTTGTGCTGGTAGCAAAGGCTAGCAGCAGTGAGGTCTGAGGACTTCCTTGCACTGCACAGCCCAATGCCACTACCTCCAGTAATTCCTCATCCTT
Organism: Nycticryphes semicollaris; assembly: GCA_013400055.1. Classification (NCBI taxonomy): domain Eukaryota; kingdom Metazoa; phylum Chordata; class Aves; order Charadriiformes; family Rostratulidae; genus Nycticryphes; species Nycticryphes semicollaris. Next base: position 510,415 of record VXBJ01007145.1, on the reverse strand, counting down.
TTAATTAAAAGGCTGATAATTAGATTCCAGGGAGACCTTATAGCAGCCTTCCAATATCTGAAGGGAGCCTACAGGAGAGCTGGCGAGGGACTCCGTGTCAGGAAGCGGACAGGAAGACAGGACAAGGGGCAACAGCTTTAAAATGGAAGAAGGGAGATTTAGATTAAATACCAGAAAGAAGTTCTTTACTGTGAGGGCGGTGAGACATTGGAACAGGTCACCTAGAGAAGTTGTGGATGCCCCATCCCTAGAAATGTTTAAGGCCAGGCTGGATGGGGCTTTGTGCAACCTGCTCTAGTGGGAGGTGTCCCTACCCAGGACGGGGGGGTTGCAACTTGATGATCTTTAAGGTCCCTTCCAACTTTAACCATTCTATTATTCTATGATTCTGGTTGGCCAGAACTACTGGAGAAAGTTCTGCATAGGACAACAAAGATGATTAAGGGATTAGAGCATCTCCCTTATTAGGAAAGGCTGAGAAAGCTGAGACTCTTTAGCCCAGAAAAGAGAAGCTGAGAGGAGACCTTATTAATGCATACGAGTATCTGAAGGGTGGGTTGAAGGAGGATGGAGCCAAACTCTTTTCAGTGGTTCCCAGTGACAGGACAAGGGGCAATGGGCACAAGCTGGAACACAGGAATTTCCATTCAAATATGAGGAAAAACTTCTTTATGGTGAGGGTGACAGAGCACTGGAACAGGCTGCCCAGGGAGGTTGTGGAGTCCCCTTCTCTGGAGACCTTCAAGACCCACCTGGATGCAGTCCTGAGTAATGTGCGCTAGGCAACCCTTCTTTAGCAGGGGAGTTGGACTAGGTGATCTCTAGAGGTCCCTTCCAACTCTGACAATTCCATGATCCTGTGAAAAGTATCTCCACTTCCAGATTTTCCCACCTGTCATGGTTTAACCCCATCTGGCAACTAGAATCACGCAGCCACTCACTCGTCCCCCCTTTTAAAGGCTGAAACCCATACAACTGCCTCAATTCTCTGAACAGCCTGAAACTCCTATGTTTTAGGATTCTCCCCCTTCATTTTAATTATATCTTTATTTTAGGATTCTCTCAACTGCCCCAAGGTGAATATGATCATACTCTGTCAGATTGCTCTCTGATTCTTTCAAACATATTCCTATACAGGAACAGAAACTTAGTGCTAGAACACAGAATCATCACTTCATTCCACTTACCATTACCTAGTATTAGTTTATCTCATTCATATTAATGTGTTAAATATAAAATACATGTACAGACACACATTTATCTAAATCTACTGAACACATAAGACTAAGCAGTAGTTTTAACTCCACTCATTGAACAATGAAAGATACAAATTTGATTAGCTCATTTAATTCCATCTTAATTTGTTTCATCCTGAAGTAAAAACAAATGTGTTCATATTTTAAAGTCAAGACCAAGCAAAATATGTTTCATGAACTGTTGTCTCAGTCCTATAGTTTTCCAGAAAAAGAATACAGGAAATTAAACAAGCATTGTTGCATATATTTCCTGATGTTATTTTCATTATAGAGAAGTAAAATTACATTTACTCCCTTGACAGCAAAGGTCAAGCGATCTGATAAAATGTAGTTAATGCACTGAAAATGATTGATGCCTAAATTAAAAAGTCACGTTATTTTATGTAGTAAAATGTGTTCGCTCTTCTTTATTTTCTCCACATCTCTAATATATTTATGCTTAGTAACAACAAAAGGATCTACAACCAAACTAAGGGCCAGAGGAGCCTTCTGAATTATGCACTCACATATTTTCAATAAAGATTTAGCCATCCATGAGATTTTCATAATGATAACATACCTCCTTTGCTAAGTACTATAGTTCAACCACAATACCAATTTTTAGCCTAATCCTTATACTGCATGAGTACTCACAAACCTATTTTATAAATTTCACGTTTTTCTGAAAGAAGCAGTGCTAGATATTACCAGTAACAATCTGTACATTAAGATAAATGCTTCCATTAAACTCATAACATCTTACAAGATTTGATTTAAAACCGCTTGGACTAAATCCTGAACGTGGCTTTTTAGTTCCAAAGAACTGGTAACTCATCATTATAGGTAAGTCTGTGCTAAGAGGTCTCTTCAAAATCCATATGTGTAAATAAAAAAAGTCTTCCAAAGAGCATACAATTCACGTAGTGTTCAACAGAGCTACGCTCTTCTGCTATGGAAGCATTTTACAGAGTTGCAGAAGAGCTATCAGTGTTTACTGCACATGAAGCTGCTGAGATGTTCTAGAAAAACAATTAAAAATGCTCCTGTGACACATATCAAGAACATTACTCACTCCCCCCACTAACTGAACAGTTGTTCACTGCCATGACCTAATGAATCTTCTCCTAGATCTTAGAAGTAGGACAAAAAGTGGGATGATAAAAAACCCCCATGGCCGTATGATATTTCTTCTGAAGTTGTTTACTTGTTTATCTGGCAACATTAATTTAATTTCATGGAAGTGGAGCTGTAATAGGTGATCAGTTGCTCAGGGATTCTGTATCAAAATCACGATGAGACAGACAGACCATATAAGCCAGACATTTAACACTGCCATGTAACACGAATCTATCATTTTAAATTTGTGCACCATTATATTAAGCTGGACTGACTGAACCAATAGCAACGCTCTCCTATTTATGAGTATTTTCTGCAAGGATAGCAGCAGTTTACTACTTTCAAATCCAGTTATGAACAGCAATACCACATTTTCTAGTGTGGACATCTGACACAAGTTTTCTGCTGATATTTTCTTGAATTTTTCTTTTTCTATTGAAATCCCACTTCTGTTTGGCAGCTCAGATTTGGGGTTACCTCAGACTGTCAAATCACCATTAAGGAATTTCATTTTTTTTCAGCTCAGGAAGACTGCCATTTGAAATACTCCCTAGCAACCACTTGCAGTGTGTGAGAAGTGATGACTCTTCTCTGTCCTGGGTACAGCAAAAGAAACATCTGAGATATTACTGATCAGCAAAATAATCTGAATTCTAATTTTTTTTTTTTTAATGTTAACATGTATACAGCAGCTCATTGGTCGAAGAAACTAGTCAAAGCCTAGAATATTGTTGGGTTATGCCAAATGTAACTACTAAGTTGGCTGTTTCTTTGGTACCGTTCTGTTTATTAACAGTATCAGTAATCAACAGAAGCAAGTTTTGTGGGTGTGAAATTCAAGCCTAGTTCCCATCCTTTGCATGTTGCAAAGCCAACCCCTTTTATGGATACACAGCCAAGTGCTGCCTTACTTTGGTCCTTTCATTTTTGTCTTCCATGGGCTTTCTATCACCTCTGATACATCTGACCTCTGATAGTTTGACATGGCTCCTACCTATTTGGACCATCCCTAAAAAACTTCTTGGCTTATTTGACATAGCTTCCACTCTCTCCTGTCGTCTTGAAAAATATTTCTGTAGCCTCTAATACTGCTGTAGAAAAAGCCATTTAATTGCTCCCTGTGTAACGTCAAATAAAGCTTAAGCATAGTCTAGACTATAGACCAAAGTTTCATTTGTGGGCAGCTGCCACAACTCTGCAACAGAGAAATATTATTTGCTGAAGGAAAACAACTATTTAATTTCATGCTTGAATTTGCTGATAAAACATCAAGCTCTGTCAGAGTAAGCCATCAAACTTACACTAAAGCTCAGAGCTATTTACAGGCATAGCTTTACTGAATGTAATCTGAAGCAGAAGAAAAAAGGATGTGGTATTAAAAAAATCCAAACCTCTAGTCTTCTCCACCATTTCCTTCAAAGCAGACCAAAATACTGTGCAAAAACATAGTTCTTTCCTATAGTATTACACATCAGAAATACACATACATCACTCTCTCATCATCCTTATGACTCAGTTAAAAATCCTAGAAGTCTTAGGAACAGTAATCTCTGTGAGAGATTATTTCCCCCCTTACCCTCAAGTCATTGTCAAAACCCTCTTGACTTCAAGATGACCAAAATTTCATCCTATATACTAAATGCATCAATTCCTATCAAGTCCTATGAAACCTTGCTGTTTGTTTCTTAGCTGAGAGGACTCTCACTTTAATGGAAATGAAAATTAAAATTGGCTACTGAGGTCTTGTTTCCTTGACAAAAACAAACACGAAAATGTTTGCTTTACATAGAAGTTTCAAGAATAGAAAGGATTTCTTTCAAATTTAAAGCAAAAAAAGCAAAACCACTAAGCAATCTCCTCCTAAAAAAAGCTTAAATAATCTCTTTAATTGCAGAAACTTATTTTAGGGAGGAGTTAGGCACACTGAGCACAGTTATGCTCCTAACTTTTCTTCACTGTAGCCCTGTATTCAGTCAATAAACAACAGGTGCCTACATTATTAAAGTTTGGACTGTTATTCTTCCTCAATAAAAGGCAGCAAGTTCTCCGTTTTATTGCTTCCTATTCAAACAAGTAACAAAACCTTCTTCTAACCATCTCCTTGCTCTTCAGCCTAACCCATCAATGTGCAGCCAAGTTCCTTCAGGGCTAATCGAGTGAGTACCATCTGCTATTGATACTGTCCACATGCTCCCAAGTCGAGACTTGTTTCAGGACAAGTTTCTCTTCTGAGTTAACAGGAGGTGACAAGCCTGGCAGTTCACACATTTTCTCTGTGTGAGTGATTCAGCCTGGCTGACCAGATCCATGCTAATGAAAACGTGCCAGCTCACAACAAAAACATTTTTGAATCATTTAAAACTTCAGAGCTTGGTGTGCCAGATAATACAAATAATTGTTTAATTATGGTGCCAGAAGAATCTGCACGCATCTACTACAACGCTGTTGATTGCAAAATCGTCATCAGAGCCAACTTTACAAATAATGCAAAAATAAGAAGCAAGATTCCACAAAGCCAACTTAAACTGAGTCAGAGGTACTCTTCATATTTGAAAGAAAGTTGAGTATTTACTGAAATACATGAAGCCTCAAAATTAATATATGAAATTTATTTAGAACATTATAGCTAGTGTTATCAGTATTGCTGATATAGATGAAAAGAAAGTTTTACATTCTGAATTTTTTCATAGACAATACTTAACCTTTTTTCCCTTTTAGCTTGCTTGTGGAAGTGTATCACCAACACCATCCACCCAGGAAGGCAGAAGTGAATCAAAGAGGTGCTTCAAAACAAGCAAAGAAAAAAAAATATTTAGGACACTGGCTATTGTGATAGGTCACATCAAGCCACACTATGCCATCACTGCAAGTCCTTCAAACTAGCCAGACTAACTTGGAAAATCGTGCCATTAGCTGCCTTCCTACATAGGAGAATTATAGACTAATCCATCCTTAACAGCTAGAATTGAAATCTGGTGAACCCAATACTGTTGAAAATCCAGTCTTGAAATCGAATTTGTTTCAGTTTAAAATGACTGTTCAGCCCAAGGGTGAGTTTGGGTGTGGTTTCGGGTTGGTTTTTTTTGTTTGTTTGTTTCATTTTTAAATATTTAATATACTGAACTTGTAGCAATTTTTAATTAAGGAAACCTTGCCAGACTTGAACAAAATCAACCTGATTCTTCAGAACACTTCCTCATACCTTGTTAGCACTTTCCGTTCCTTGCAACTTAGCGTTTGCTATGCTATGACCAGTCACCATCTGTACCCTAGCAGCTTCATGGGCTGGGCAGCTGATCTTGGAAAAAAACTGGCAAAAACACATCCTCCCCCACGTCACTGACTGCTTTCCATGCAACCTGCCATGACTGGCCCCAGCTGCACCTGACACAACAACTGTTTGGACAGCTCCAGCCAGGGCTGCTGATTTCAAAGCCCTGTACGGTTAAACTATGTATGCTGATCTCATCCTGGTTATACCATGGTCAACCGAGACCTCTGATATGTTGTCACGATCCCAAACATTTGCTACATATCCTTTGGACTTCAGAAACTAAATCCCGATTCAGACTTCCACGGAACACCTTCATAGTAGAACATATTTCCCCTTTTAATATTACTCTCTGATACTCTATTATGTAAGAGTTGAGATACAATATATTTAGGTGCCACATCTGCTGAAAACCTCATTAAAAACAAAAACAATAGTCCTAAGGATGAGATATATTTCCACTTCTTATTCTTCCATCTCTTGCATCTCCTTAACTAATGTGCAAGAATAGCTGGGGGTGGGGAGTAGGTTTAGACAGAATATTTGATTATTGCTGTTACTGGTACTGCATGAATTTAGAATCTTATCTTGCTTGTTAGCCTCTGCTCCATCCACCAGCTTTGGAGAGTCTACCAGCAGTTCTGAGGTAATTACAAAACCCTGTGCTCCTCCTTTTCTTTTCTATACTTCCATAGGTTTGGCCATGTTCTATATTAAAAGCACATCCCTTTCATAAAAGGAATGCTCCACTTCATTTTCTGACTCAATTTGTGTGTCTGGCTATTTCAGCATGACAGTTCTATTGCAGAGTAGGAAGCTATGAGCTATTTAAAAGCAAATAAAAAAGCTGTCAGACTTTCTGGTTACTTAGTGAGTGCTCATAAATTAAGCATTTTGAGCTAAACACCAGGCCAATTTTTAGTTGTACTGAGGGACAACAAAAGAAGACTGCTGATAACAAGAGGCCAAGAAAACACAACACCACCAGTGTTCTTACATTCCTGTAAAACATTGAGCAAGGAAATTTTGTGCCCTGTCCCCAAGGTCTAAATCCTCATTTGCCAACTTATCAGGGAGGCCAGGTTTTCCTCTCTCTCCATTTGCTCCTCGTGTCCTATTCCCACTTGAGAGTTCACCTGCCTAGTGACCTCATCTCTAACAGATACGTAGAAGGCCCTGTACAAGACCTCTATTTTCTCAGCTGCCAACTTTGCTGTGCCCTCACCATTATGTCAGAGGAACAAGAAGGGAGAGAAATGAAGGGTTTGACCCTAACAAACTCTGCATCAACATCAGTGTACCCTGATGCATTTGCTGGCTGATTTCGCTTCAGTGGTGATACCTTCTTTTAAAATTATGCAGGGTACAGACCAGGTATGAGACAGTTGTTCCACACACGAAGACACTGCTGAAACTGAAACACTTCACATGTTTATGGGTATAGGAAATTAGCTAAGACTAAAGGTGGCAAAATAACCAAACTGTTCTAAATTTGACCCACAATGACCTCTTCCAGACCATAACCAAACCATAGCTAAACTGAATTAAGCATGTATCCTGGCTGCTGCAGAGATGATAATGTTTTTACTGTCCCACCTTTTTCAAACACACCCCAAAAAGGGCAGGCTGCAACTTTCTTGGCTTTTGGGGTCCTGTTACCAAGCAATTGGCTTTGTTCCAGATGTAAGACTTTGAGAAATATTGCTTGTAGGACCATACAAGCTAAATATTAAGTCGACAATGTATTTTATTAGTTTAGGAATGTTTGGTTTTATTTGGAAATTGCACTAACAAGTCCAGAATGCCTGTTGACATATTTCTTCTGTGCAATTCAGATGGTGCTTTCAGAAGTTTCTCAATAAGACAGCCTAGGTTTTTTTCCTCTTCTTTTTTTGACACTGGAATAAAATGGATGCATTGGCATGTAGCCTGAAGACCACATCCCCATTTTAATGAGGTGTTACAGGGCTGAGCAGAAAATAATTCTCCTGCACAGACCCTGGGTGTCTAGTACAAGTGTAATACTGGTATTTCTATAACTAGAACCAGCCATGGCTACTTAAAGCACAGACTTCAATATCATAGCTTTGGGAAAAAAAGCTAAAGGTACTTGGAAAGCTTGATATGATCAGGATATAGCAACTTTGGGGCCATACTTCACCATGTCAAATGCAGATTACACGTTCAGTAAAAGATGACTTCCCAAAGCAACGAGAAAAGAGAACAGGGATACTCCTGGGTACGATTTCTGGATAAAGAGACCTCTTTTGACACAGGCTTAAACTAGGCACATGCTTGCAGTGTTATCTCCAAGTATGAGAGGCAGATTTCTACATTGTCTAGTCTTTTTGCAAGCAAACATCTGTTAAAGACATTGAGCTACATGAGGAGCCAAAGTCGAAGCCAGTGCTGGACTCCTTCAAACCATAATGAGATGCTAGTTGCACCCAAGCTAAAAGGCAAATTTCTGCCCTCCTATAATACTGAAGTCTGTATACTTTTGGGAGCGGGTACTTTGAGAGCTTAAAGTTGACCAACGTATATAGGTAGCAATAAGGGGAGTGCAATAGCCATTTAGGGCTCTGAACTTGTGGAAGGACTGTGTTCAATCAGCTCCCCCAGAGTTAGAGTAGGACAGCATACTGTTACAAATCTTCAACAGGAACAACACGTGCTACTGCTGTAATGGCTTGCCCTCCTGTTACTCTTACTTTGAAGCTCTATGGAGGAGGGAAACTGCAACCTGTGAACACACGACAACAGGGCTCCCTTACAAATCCAGTAGGTACAACTGCCCCTTCTGGGATAAAGGTTGGGTCTTGCTGCACCTGCAAAAACAGCCAAAAGGTGCCAGAATGCCAACTTGTGTGTCAGTGTGACTAGTAACCCTAACCACTCTGGTGCCTATGCCAAAAATAAGTTGTAGCACATTTCATTTGTTTAGCAGCCAGGTAAGCAGATTCATTACAGGAAACATTAGAGTACTATAAGGAAAAAAAAATAATCTTCCTCCTCCATAATACTGATCTTGTCCTCGTTACCTTCTGCCTTTACAAAATTCTCCATGCCAAAACAATAACATCTCAGTCTGAAGAGGAAACACATGATCTCTGAAAAACATATCCAGAAGTATGAGAACTTCATAACTCAAAATAATCCCAGGTAATGTTCACAAGTGGTAAAAACCCCAGTAACAGAAGTGGAATTTACCATGGACTTACATTTAGAAGTGTGATTAAGCACCCATCTAAACAAGGGCAAGCTGTTGAATCAGGTGTTAAAGCAGGTAACTACTAAAGTTTGATAACAGAGTATATCAAACCCCGGTCTCTTTAAGACAGGCTCCTTTAGAACAAAAACCTGGTAGCAAAATCAAGAAAAAATAGATAAATGCCTATGTAAGTTTAAGAAATAAGGCATACTTTATTGCTATTAAATTTTGAAATTACCCTTTTTTTTATATTACTACAGCATGTAGAAATTACTCATGTCTTCTCTAAAACCTAAGCTTCTGAAAAATAACTGATTTTTGCTGAACAAACTCAAACTTATCGCTTGAAAAAAATTTAAAAACTTATCTAAACACAAGCCTGACTTCTGCTTTTTTGCCATAGTTTAAACGCCTGTGAAAACATAGTGCTGTTACACAGGAAAACCACAAGGGGCCATTACTCAAGCTCTACTCTGATGTTTGCAGACCTTTTGAACCTATACTGTCCATATAAATCTCCAGCTATTGTAAACAGAGCTCTACTGACTAAAGCTACTACACTTAATGATATAGAGAAATGCCACGCTTTGCAGTCTGGAAAGAACGTACTTCATACAGCTTCCAGCTCAAAGCCAGAATTAGCATAGAGGCCAAATACAGATTTGGTACAGATCAGCATCATCTCACTTCAACACTGGGGCTTTTGCAATCAATGCCAGCAAGGAGTCATTAAAATGTAGTGACATCTTTGCATCACAATAATCTCTAAGTGGTAAATGGCAGACAAGCCATTATAACAGGACAGATAATTAAATCTAGAAGGCATTACAGGACTACAGACCCTGGGCCTTATAGGGCTTTTATATAGCCCATCTTCAGTACATTTCAGTGAAACCTGCAAAGCTGGGCAATGAATAATGCAGGTTGTGCCCATGCAGGTGTGTAGGAGAGGAGACAATGTTGAGGGCAGGATGACTCCTTGTGGTACATAAGGCTAAAACCACTGTGTCTTGTTCCAAGAAACAAGAAGGACCCATGTCATTGGCCTACCATCTATCATTATACTCAGCCAGTCAAAGCACACTGTTTATAATATACAGGTGCAGATCTGTGGTATCAGGGTGATTTAAATACCTGCAGAGACAGCAGCCATCACACAGGAAACCCAATTGTCAACTACGTTGCATGTATGTCAGGTGGTGTAACAACTCCTGTCAATGAAAACTGGAGAAGTGTTGAAAAGACAGTGTCTCTGTAAGGTCAACAAACTTACCAGGCTGAACAGAAGTCACTTTTCAGATTGCTATTCACATGACCAGAGCAGATTTAGACCAAAGTTCACTGCAATACCCGATTATATGTATGACCTTGTAGGCTGGCAGGAAGAATACCCTGTGGGAAACTCAGAAGAGAATCCTAGTTATCCGATTTAGGTGATGAACTTCAACAGCTGAGGCTATGAACCCCGATGTCTCTTCATTTTTACTCCACCTCTCTCACCCAGAGAGATTGTACTCATCAACCACAAGAAACAGAGAGAAGTTAAATGAACTTAAGCAGCTGTTCTGAAGAGGCCAAGCACTCACAACCTTCCAAGCAGATTCTGGTATTTCTCCAGTCCCCAAACTTTGAATCTGTTTTTCCTTTATAACCAACATAAAAACACTACCCCAGACACAAAACAGCCAATCTATCAGGATAAGTTCAACTAAACACCTTACTCAAAGCTCCAGGAATTATAGCGATAGCCAGAACCTAAGAGCTGATCAAGCGAAAGCTACTCATAGTGTAATATTGCTGGGAACACCACTGCCTTCCCGTGTCATATCAAGCTCCTATCTATGTGAGATGTTGGGAGATGCTATATACTCCAGAACAGAGAACTGTATTTCAACAGAAGTAGTGACTTATAGACATCAGTTAAGGACAGGGATTTGCAAACCGGCTTTCACTTATGGCCTTAGTCAGCTTTGCACTCAAGTCCAAATAGGTAGATGGGAAAATCTGTTATGTTAATGTTAAAAACATTAATCTGACCTGCTGACTAGACCATAAAATATTAATATTTGATTAGGAGCAAATTCGTCACATGAGAGGCTGATGGGCCAACACTTGAAGTCTACTTAAAAATAAGTACTTATTTTGCTAAATAAAATGCCACTAATCAGGAAAGTGACATACAATTCCCCCATTAACTGCCCTTTGTCCAAATAAAATTTGGGAGAAGTATAAACATATATATATATATATATATATATATATCAGTAACTAGAAAGGCATAGCTCCCCTCTCTAGCATTTTTTGTCATATCTCTGACCTTAGTCTATCTTTGAAAGACGTTGCCTTACAGAGAATTCCCCATAGGTGCCATGCCTTGCACAATCAAGGTCCTAAAGAGCAGCGCTCTGCACTGAGCAGGGTATAGTTTTGGTTCTGCAGTAGCCAGTACAACAGGGCCACAGACCATTACAAATACAGCTGTTCTTAAAATACCCATATTAAGCAACTAGTGTTTGAATCTTTAATCCACCTTTTAAGATTTAAAGTCGCAGTATTTCAGAGTTGGGGGATTTTCACGTTCCTTATGAAAAGCTCACCTTCTGAGCTCTTAAAATTTTATTTTCATTTTTTTGTTTTCTTTTCTGAACCACGTGTCTTAGCCAGGAAAGCAGGGGAACCCTATCTTCCTCCTCCCCAACCCCATTTTTTCAAGAACAAGGCAGAAGGAAAAACAAATCATCATATGGCTCATTTCAGCTCACAGCTCCTTAAATGGGCACAAAACAATGAGAGCACACAGATGCCCATCTACTTATTATCTCCATCTTTCCAACCTGCCTGGCAAACTCTGAGGCAAATACCGAAATATAGCAGAATCCTGGCCTCAGCAGTGTTACCAGAGTGGGATTTGCTGCTGCAGTATGTAATTTTGTGAAGAACTGCAGGCAGGCAGAGTGAAAGGACAGTAAGACACAGCTGCAAACCCAAACAAAACTATTAAGTCCAATATTAGAGCCAACAGCTTTGTCAGCATACCTTTAATGTAAACAAAACATACACCCTCAGAAACACAGCTGAACAACAGCCTTCCTACTACTACCAGGCTTCCTCTGCAACATGAAGACAAGGCTTCGGATTCATACTGGAGACCTAACTAAAATCTGCAGTTTTCCAGACCCTATCATATTGAACACATCATGACACACAGAAGCCAAGGAAAACAAATGAAATTCATGTTTTACTGGGTCCCACATGCTGTGATATTTCCAAGCTGACTAGCATCCACCAAGAAACATGCAGAACGCTCAATTCTGAAAACAAATCCATTACCAGGACAGAGTACAGAACAAAATCAACTCAACAAGCTACTCCATGTGTTTTTCATTTAGCTGTATTCTGCAGAGAAAGTAAATATGGTACATAATATACTTGGCTTCTGTCCATATTCTTTTTATTAAGCTTGGGGGACAGGAGGGCTAGTGCCCATTCTTTCTTAGTGTATACTCACTCCCACTCGAAGCAGATGACACGCAACAGTCACCTAATCAAAGTTGGATGAGGGTACTATTTTGGTGGTGGGGTATAAACACGGAGATACATTCATGTGTACCATAACAGAACACGTTGTACATACATTGCAGAATTATTAAGCCGGATCAACAAGACAGGAAGCTGGACTTAGAGACCCTGCTATGCATACATGGTAGTAGAGGAAAACCGGCAGCAAGCAGAGCCAGGCAGCTTTCCCTTTCCCTTTAATGAGGTTAAAATGGCAACTTCAACACGACCGTACAGCTTGGCTGTGTGAGAAACGCCAGCTCACTAACAGAATGTGAAAAGAGGACAAAAGTCTTTGAAGCAAATATACAAAAAGATATTAATAAAAGTTTATTAAAAATGTACAGTTCAGCTGAGCAGGGTGCCTTCCCCAAAAGNGAAAACCGGCAGCAAGCAGAGCCAGGCAGCTTTCCCTTTCCCTTTAATGAGGTTAAAATGGCAACTTCAACACGACCGTACAGCTTGGCTGTGTGAGAAACGCCAGCTCACTAACAGAATGTGAAAAGAGGACAAAAGTCTTTGAAGCAAATATACAAAAAGATATTAATAAAAGTTTATTAAAAATGTACAGTTCAGCTGAGCAGGGTGCCTTCCCCAAAAGAGACACACACTGCTCTTGGCACTTCGTGTAATTACACCTTTTCCCGATCGCCTAATTTGCCTGTCCCTTTTTTCCATTGGCCAGGTAGGTACTCAGGGACTTACAATCTTCCTGGCCGCCTACTGAGCTCATGTCACGATTATGATGTTCTGATTGAGTTTTTTTTTCTTCTTACGACCTCTTTTGCACAATTTTTGGTTACAAACTGCTTACATAGACAATTTGCACAAGTTCCCTTTTACAAAGCATGGGTTTTTGTTAGTCTGAGTCTCTATCTATATGCACAGGAAAATTCATTATGGCTGAAGCAAAATTGTTATCTGTCTCTTACAGCTGTCACCCAGAAGTTTACTCTGAAGAAAGAACTTTGATTTACCCCAAATTATGTGCTGGATAGATACCATATGTGAAGTAAGTACATATCTTCTGGAAGGATATATGCACTCCCACATTTATATATTATATGCAATCGACTGAAGTGCCATCTAGGAAAATGCAACAGATAACTTCAGCAACTTCAATTGCTCCTTCATGAGCTACAGGGGACCCCTTTATTCGGCTGTGGTTACTTATTACCCCAGCGCCTTCCGCTTGGACAGAAGTGGAAGTCACTGCATATACCTCGTTTTGTAAAATGTCAGTATAAAACAGCACCGTTAGACAGCCCTCCATACTAAGAACAGAAATATGGTAAAGAACAAAGAGGAGAACCTACCGGTGAAATGATCTATTATGTACATCCATTCCACTGAACAGTATATCTAGCATACTCAAAATAATAGTATAAACACTAGAGATTAATAAAACCTGAGTTTTTTACTTCTAATACTAAACCAAGGCCAGTTTAGGCACAAATTGATAACCTAATCACCTTTCAAAGTCTACTTTTTATTGCCAAAGTTTGAAGACAGATTTTGATACCAGATTTTATTTTTGTCTCGTGTACAAGTTGTTACTCAACACATCAATGAGTTACTAAAACATAAAAAATGCCATTTTGTGTTGTTAGCATAAATCATTCATCTAGTTCCTTCACTAAATACCACCTGATTATTCACACCCCTACTTCACAAACTTGCATGCTTTGTGCTACAAAGCTCATAGCTGATAATCATTGCCATGCAATTATCGCTGAGCATATGTCTATACATTATTCACATACAGTTTAAAGATTAAGTGTATTAACTGTGAAGTTCTTATAAATCTAAAAGTAGACTAAATGGCTAGTTAACACAACTGTGTATGCATCTGCACATGTAACTTGTAGAAATTATTTTGAATGCATATAACATCTTCAGTTGTGCAGGAACAGATCCTTGTTTGGAGACAGATAGCTGCAATGGACACATGCAACTTAGTATCTACTGAAAACAATTTTCTGGCCAATATTCCATGACATAATTTCAAGACACCTAAATCAGCTAAGGAGACCCAACCAGTCTTGCAATAAAATTTTGGGAAAGCACTATTTCCATCCAAATCACATGATATAGAAGGTGCCCAAAGAGCCCCTTTACCTCCAGGGAACCAACAAATCTGCATGGCTACAATGCAGATATATAGCCCTTGGCAAAGGAAATGTCTATTTTTTTCCAACTCTGGATCTGAGAAACTGTAAAGCACTACTGTCAGACTTCGTCCCTGGATGTTTAAAATCCTCCAGGGAACAGCATATTTATTACTGCTATACATGTAGCTATATTTAGTAATATTTACTTATTATCTCCAATAACATTTTATTTCCATATGAGATTAATGCAAGACCAATCTGCTACTTGGAAGTATTCAGGCTTCTCAAAAGAACATTCCATATTTTCATAGGTTGAGTTCAACTTCCTTTCTAAGTTTGCTTGCAGCTATTTTATTCCAGCTGTGAAGGTACGAGCAATGTCCTTGTCGGTTACCAACCACCCAGCAGGGGTCTTAAGTAAACAACCCAGCATAGCTTCCCACACCTCAGAAACACAATTAGATCTTGGGAAATAAAATTACTCCATGCATTCCAGTTAACAGTTTAATAACTAGATCAAGTTGTGCTTTCAGCTAGAACAGGACACATTTAGGAACGCAAGAGCATGACAGCCCTCAGGGGTCATCAAGTTCAGTGCTGTACTGTTACCAGACGGTACCTAACAAACTCCATTTCAAAATACTTGAGGATTTTTGACTCAATTTAACTCTAATTAGAACACTGTTCCATACGTTTGATTTGATGATGAGGGAATTTTTCTCATTGGCAGCCAGAACTTATTCTTGTCCAGTTAAAGCCTATTTGGAAACAACACAAGCTACTTCAGGTACATATAAACCTAAATGAAAGTAATATTTAATCTGAAAACTCAGACTGTAACCAAATAAATTTCAATCTAGAAAACAAATAAAAACAATATGACTTCATTTTAAATTCTCTTCCAAGTAACTTAAAATTACAGAGACTTTCACTTCTGTAAGAAAATAGGTTTTAAAAACCTTAAACCTACCTGATTACATATTAATCTACTGAAAAGCATGGTCCAGCAAAAGAGATTCCTGTGAGATTCTCCAGTTTGAAGGGAATGCAAGCTGTAATACAGTGTTCCAAGAAGGTTGCACCACAGAGAGAAGATACAAAATCACTGACTTTTTGCCCTGTTAGCAGGCCTAGCCATTTTAATCAGCACATGAAACACCCAAAACCAAACCACTCCTTTCAAAAAGGATTTACTTCAATCAATCCTTCAGTTATCTGCCATTTTAAAGCAAACCTGACTGGTGTCCCATCCATAGCTGCTCCATCAAAAACTTCCAGTAAAGGCAGAAGCAGCATCTGTAAGGTCCAAGAGAGATTTTGAAATACAAGAATTATAAAAATTGCCATCTAAAGATGAAATTAAGATGGCCACAGAGCTGACACTGTATTTCTGGAGAGTTGTTTCTTACTGCAAAAGGATCTGGCCAAATATTTGCAAGGGACACTGCAGAAGTGCACTCCTCCAGCAAGCACATCTTTTCAATCCACAAGTCAGAGTGCCTAGAGTTAAAATGTTATGACAGTAGTGAAGTAGTTGGTCATGTAACCACATTATTACATGAACACTACCCCAGAAGGGTTAAAAAGATAACCAAACTGTTTTTCATCTGCATCTTTTTACTGTTCTGCAGATATTTTTGTCCTAGAAACTCAAATCCTTTTTTTATCATTTCTTAAAAGTAAGTTTTTATGGTTTTAAATCTATACTTATATACAGAATGCTTAAAAACAAATGCAGAATTTATGGAGGCTGGAATTAACAGACATCGCCTTTGTTTTGATAGAGAGGGAATTGCTAAAGGTCAGAGTGTTTGCAGTGTACACTACAAAAGCTATCAGTCACTCCAGAGCCTCAATACAAAAGCGTTCTATAGAAGTTGATGGCTGCGGGGATACAGTCCAAACTCCACTGTCATTGTATTACAGTAAAAGGCACACCAAGGAGACACTTCCGTTGCCACAGTAAAATGTGTACCCACATTGCCCCAGTCAAGCAACACATTTTGTGTGGCTTTCATGAAGTAAGAGTGCTCAGATAGAGAAATCTTTTCTAAAAATAAAGTCAAAGCTTGAGGGGAGGGGGGAAAATTAGAGAATCTCGACCTATTATGTCATCAGCCTAATCCTCACTACGATACAATGAACGATATGGAGATGAAAAAGTTGATAGTATAACTGGTTAGACACAGGCAAAGCCAGTAAGAAAGAACATGAAGGCTTTTTGAAATCTCACACAATGACAGATGCTTTTTCAAGGCACAGATCTCCAAAAATATTTAGTTATAATCTTGACAGCAGGTACATCTATTTCAAGTCATATATTTGCTTTCTGCTCTCCTCTCATAGTAGACGGAAGTAAGAACTTCCAAACAAGCTAAATGCTCCTTTTGAGAGATCACAGAGTAATGAAAACATTACTGTAACAGCAGCTGTCATCAGTATGGTGTCTTCTCTTTCAGTAAAATGTGGCTCAGTTCATGCTATCACCTTTATGAAAACAACTTAGCAACACACAAAAGCCCCTAAACAACAGCACAGAAGAGAAAATAAACGTTGATTATTTTGGGAAACATGGCTATTTCATCAACAGCAGCATATTACATGTGTTACTGTGTGCTTCAGGGTTGCAAATCCCAGGCTTGAAGAGATTCTATACCACTGACAGTAAGGAAAATAAAAGATTACACAAAGAGAAGAAAGAGTTTACCTTATTGACCGTACTGAAAAACCAGCAAAAAAGGGTCTAAATGCCCCCCAAACTGAAATACTGTTTTATTATATGTACTGGCAGATAGTGAGATTTAGAATATCATCAAAACATAGCAGAAGGTAACATAGTTAAGATTATTTTTTTAAAGGCAAATGCAAAGAGAGTCAAAAGCAGAAGCATTTTTTATTTTTGGGGTTTTTTTTCTTTCTTTTTGGGTGGAAAGTACTTTTAGTAGAGGAAGATCGTCAATGATTAAGGCAGATAAATATAATTACTTGGGTGAGAATCAAGCAAAGGGTTCGGAAACATCATTTAAGACCAAATCCCAAGAAATACAGAGCAAGAAAACTGAGGTACATGTCAATTTTCTTTTGATAGGACAAGATTTGTACAAATTTAAGCAAACACCTCTTGTATGTCTCTGGGTTAGAGCTTTAGGAAGTGCTGTAGTTGACCCAGTGTTTTTAGGTAGTTCTAAAGGCAGCTTAACTGCAAACTCTACTTCCTGTGAAGTTACATTAGAGCAAGACACTGTGGTTAAGGGAAATGTCGGATAAACAGGGCTGGCTCCTTTACAGACCACCAACATGAAGTTTTAGGTGCACCATCGGTTGAATTCTGTGGTACTAACCACAGTAGCCTGGACAACATACAAATTATTATCAAAGAGTAATGGATGATTACAGTTCAGCTCTATGCAAATCCATCTGGAACAATTTAATGGAAACCATTGAGTTATTACAAGATTAACATTTATGGAAGAGGAAGAAGATTATGTCCCACTTACTGAGTCCTTTTCTGATCTAACTCCAGCGTTAAGGTGATTTTACTCCAAGTAAAATCAGTGAAGTAAAATTCACAGCATGGAAACACCACAGTGAGGTGAATTCAGGGAGATCAAAAACATTCGCCAAAACAGAAGTTAGGCAGGGCTACAGGAGAAATTGCAACCTCCTTATTTCTGAGGAAAAATAGGTTTTAGGGTAAGACCTAAAGTGAATAGTGCCACCTACTGAAGTGCCCTACTGAAAACTATTTTTTTCCTGGAAGTGTCCCAGCTGCATAATGACCAACCTAGTTTTGCAAGATCACAAAATCGCAGACTAAAGAGATCCGGTTGCAGAAACTGTACAGAGGCCAGAGCCGAAGAAAGCGTTTGACATTGGAAACAGATGGAAACCTAAGAGGTCTTTGTTTGCTTGCTTTGTTTATCAGAAATTATCCTAGACACAGAAGGACCGGGATTTATAGTAGAAATCAAGCTGTGCTCAATCACAGAGATTAGAATTTTCACAGTAAAAATATGGGACTCAAAAGAACTCCTCTGGTTCGTGTATGACTTTCTGACAAACACATACAACTTCTCAGAGCTCCAAGGAACCTTGTCATAAGCTGATCAACTACCTAGTCCAGCAGATCTATTTTTTATTTTCCTATTTCTACTGAAGGAACATGCAGAAACTCGTACTTTCAGATAGATTCCTGGTTTCCTGCTTCATTTCATTTGTAGAGAGTTTACACTGCTTTGTTACTATGCCAACATTATCCCTGAGTTTAAATATCTTTTTCTTCCCTGATGATTAACCCTGATCAATTCATTTATAGGCAGGAAGCATTTTTCTTCATCTTCACTTTGCAAGGCCAAAGAAGCCAGCTTCCTTAGCCTCTCATAAGGCAAACTCTCTTCCTTGCAGTGATTTGTATGCCCCTGCTCCAGCGTGAGCTCCCCTTTATGACCAGTGATGCAGTACTGCAGATAAGGCTTTAGCAATACCCCTTAAAATGGCATTAATATTCTCTCCTGATATTTGTTGTAATTTCCTTGGCGGGGATAGTGTTGTTTGGTTGGTTTTTTTAAAATATAAATATGCCACAATGAAGGCTCAAGTCCTTCAACTGACAGAAAAAAGTCTTTCTCCTTTTCAGGGAGTCTAACTGCTGCCCCCCCACCTTCAGTGGAAATTTTGATGACTGTTACTCCCCAAATGCATGACTTTTCACTTTGAACTAGACTGATTTATCTCCATTTTATTATTTTAATCCTCAAGGTATGTCAATTCTTCTATACAAAGTTTTTTGATTGTCATTGGATGGATTGATGATAATTTCTTTTTTTCCTCCTTATAGGTAGCATTCTGCATTTCTGTGCTAAGTTTATTCATGAAAGTATCAAACCAAGTTGTGTTGAGGAAAGAATTGTAGAATTGTCTGTACATTTCACGTCCTTGTGAAATTCTTTTGTCTCCCTGAGTGCTTAGTTACATACACTTCCAGAACTATCTCTATCTTCTACAGATTAATTCTATTAATTCTTCTAAATTAATATCTCAGGTCCTCACCAAATGCTTAGAAGTCCACAGTAGACCAATTATATTGTCTGTCTTCAACAAGACAATTACATTACACCGTAATTTTCAGTATGATCTTTCCCAGTACTTTATTAATCGCTTTATTACTATGGGAAACACTGCATTAGTTGATAAATCCACATTCCGTCCTGTCCCATTACATGCATTCATACATTTCATAAATATTTCTCAGAATGTAGTCTCATATTGGCATTTCACGTAAAATAAATTTGGCCAGGGTCTGCAGAAGGAAAAGTTGACAAACACAAGGTTAGGCAAGAATGCTGAAGCCACAGCATGTATGCTACCAGTGAAGCTGTTCATCATTTCCTCTATCTGTCAAAAGGAAGAAGAAATTAGCCTTATATTAAAGAAATACTTCAATTACTATCTGTATAGGAATATAAAACAATAAATTATAACTTAATAGCAAAGAAAACATGTACATGGATTATTAATAACTTTAAAAAATGGGATGATAAAAGAGAAACTTTTAGTTCAGTCCATAAATTAATGTGCATTTTATCCTTCATCTGATATCTGACACCAAAGCAACTCTGGCTACCGTCCTGTTTACCCTCACACTGGGTTAAGTGAAAGACTTCATTACTTTTGGGTGAAGTGCCAAGTGTTTCAGTATGCCCCGTGCTGATTTCGGAAGCTGCCAAACATTGAAATTAGAAATGAGCATACCAGCTGCCCCTGTACCTCATTCTGTGTATATATGATATCGCCAAGTCAAAGCGGTGCACATCAGATAATCAATTAGCTGGAGGAGGGAGACTTAAAAATCTTGGCACAGCCCTGAAGTATGGTTACAGAGATGTAAATAATATCAGTGCCCGCATGAATAGCAAAAAGGACATTCAAGGTCTTAAACAGTCGCCACTCCCTTTCTTACACATGCTCCCATTTGAGCTCTACCACAGCATCTCTGAAAAGCTTCTAGGGCTCTGTCAACCTGAAGTGCAGTTTTCTATTGGACTACATATACTTCCACTGCTTCCCATTTTAACATATATCACCATAAGCCTCCTTTCAAAGACTAAGATGTTATCAATTAATACATCTTAAACATTCATTTCCGAATTCTGATTCTGCCTTCCTTCACAGGGGAAAAAAAAAAATGTGAAAAAGAAATGAGCTCAGGTTTATGTCCTTCCTGCAAGGCAGGGGGAGTAGAGGGGGAAAAAAGCGCCTTTTACAATGCGGGCACCACTGTAATTACAAGCCAAACTTTAACCTTCAGGGTATTCTAACTGGAGTTGTAGCACCATTAGTCTTGTGCCCTTTTCCATCATTAGTCACCATTATTATTATGGCTTCCGAGTGCTGAACAGTTAGGAAAACACAAGGAAAATTTCCAAAGGGGAACAGAATTGGAGAAGCAGCATGCTGGCATAATTTAGGTGAAAGTGTACACAGAAACGTTTATTCAGGAATTTACCTGTTGAGTTCTGCATGCACACGCTGTACAGTAAGTAGTCTCATGTTTCTGCTTCTCATATTTGGGACATGCTGGGGTTTTCTAGCTAAATGAAGGCCTTAATAAGTATTTCATGGGGTAAATTTACATATTTAGTGTGTCCTCTTCAAGAGGAGGCCTGCAGGTTTGATATTACTATATTTCATATGAGTCTGATGCCAAAAAGAGGAACCAGATGATCAAATGTCTTTGCATTTCCCTAATCTCAGAGCTGAAACCTGCAATCACCCAGATTTCAGCACTATTAAGGGAAGTAATCAAGGGCTGTTCAACCAACCAGAATCCTACCCACCCATCTCATTTCACTGCTGCTATAGTTTGAAAATAGTTAATGAAGGAAATAGCAGACGTTTACGTATAGCTTCCCCTGCAATACTCTCCAGCTGTATAGGGAATAGGCAAAAGCTATGCTTCACAAAGCTTGTGATTCTCACTCTCTTGCTCTATCCTAAATTTGGAACTGCCCATGCTGTGCTGTTTAAGTAAAGACAATACTACTTGTAACTATTTAAAATTACATCCATGAGCGTTTTCATCCAACAGATTCAACACATCAACACATTTACTGGATGGGAATTCTCAATACATATGCCAATGTCCACACACCATCACATCTACTGCTGAGTTTAAGCTGTTCTTGCCAGAATTTCCATTTTAAGAATTATATGCTCACATCCCAATGACTGAGCTCCATAATACCTGTCCAAGTAACATTAGCATTCTGCTTCTACAACAGCATTTTATCTGAGCTAGTAATGGCTGTGGGCATAAACTATTCATGAGAAGACAGTTTCTACCTCCATCTACACCTTGTACTTTTTATCTTCACACCCACATGAAAAGAGATTTGACTGTCTGTAATGATTATGAGGTAAGAGGCTGAGTTTAGCAACTTGGGCACAGCCAGGAAGGGAACCAAAAAGCAGCAGCACACAATATAGAGTCACATTTTCAAATAAGGAGCAACTTCTCTCATGCTGGACAGGACTTTGTGGTTACTACAGAATCTCAATCCTGCTTGCTGTGTTTAAAACCAAAACCATAAACTCTCTGCATTGACCAAAGCGGGAGCTAGTCCTTAAAATTTATTATTATATTACTCATTAGTGTGAGAAAAAGACTGAATTTTTTAACTTTATTATTATTAAAGCAGTCCTAAACAAGTCACCTAAGTTGATTAAATATCCTGGTATATCCTTCTGCTTCTCCCTAGTTCCTCTCCATTGCCCCTGCAGAGTGTGACCAATGTATCTAGCTGGAAGACATACACAAGCATAGTGGGACTAAGAGTAAAATACTGCTGAAATGCTTTAATCACACTTTGGGCTTTGGTAAGCTCCACAGTTGAGCTTTCCCTTCAGATTTGCTACGAGAATACCAAACTGATAGGTCACGTTTCTTTTCCCCCCTCAACAGCATTTAGATTTACTACAAGAAATAGCTAAAAACAATATTTTCCAATTTCCCATATGCAAGTCCCATTTTAATAAAAGCTGTATTTCCTTAAATGTACTTTCTCTTCAATGCCAAGCACAATTTCAAACTAGCATTAAAATCCTTGTTTCTAGAGAAGCAATACAATTCTGAAGACAGGCTCTCACTGGGTGTTTTTTCCTGTCTCCTCAAGACTCCATACTCTCTGACAGAGGTTCTATTATACTCAAAGATCTTACAGGTTACTGTCATGGCTATTAATTACTAAGGAAAGAGTTTATAGGGCTCTAAAAATAAAAGAAAAATATTAAGATACAAAATCCAACCCATATCATAAGGAGGCTGTAACAAAATGGATTGGTAAACATTAGATATCAATATCAATTAATTTCTAAATACATTAATGTGTTACAAAATTTAGATCAGATAGCTAAACTATTTTCCAGATAGCTCTATGCAGTATAACTCATGAATGCTGCAAGAATTTAGCCTACGCTCCCTAGACATGGAGTTAATCACTGCCATTACATTGCTGCAGTATTGGCCTAATAAAAATCACATTCCACTTACAATGATGATGGAAGTTAAATGACATGCTACATCATGACAAATCACAACAAAGCCAACGTAAAAGCTGATGAAAGTTTTGAGTACCTGTA
The DNA here is from genome assembly GCA_013400055.1 of Nycticryphes semicollaris. NCBI lineage: Eukaryota > Metazoa > Chordata > Aves > Charadriiformes > Rostratulidae > Nycticryphes > Nycticryphes semicollaris. The sequence continues at coordinate 487,276 of VXBJ01007145.1, read as the reverse complement.
GAACTACAGTTAACAGGATTCTCCTTATATAAACTAGGGTGATATGTGACTACATGAGTATTCTTCAGGCACACAGTCAGGATTGTTCTGAAACTGTGGTTTTCTCCCAGGCTGAGATACAATCCTGTGCAGCAGAACTTCTTCAGTGACTGTTTGAAAACCAGCCATTGTGAGTGCAAACACAAACACCCAGCCTGGGAAACACAGAGAAAGTAGCTGGACAAATAGGTGGGTTTTTTATACCTTAACACTGATGTTGCCTTTTAAGTATGCAGACTACTAGGAAATAAACCCTTGCACATTTTTTTCCTTCCTACAACATTTTCAGAACACTTTCTCTTCAAAGGGTGCAGTCCAGCCTACAAAAAATTAGCACATCAACAGACAATTAACTCACCACCATTTGAGGGTATAGGGTACTTCGGCAAAAGTGGCAGCCAATTGTCATCTCTGCCTTCCAAGAAAAAGAGCTATTAAAAGCCTTATAAGTGATTCTGGTATCTGAGAGGAGGCTGTGCTAGAAGGGAATGTCTGGGACCTCTCTCTTTAAGCTGGCTGTCAACATCAACACTAAGAATGTCAGAGATCAAGCATTCAGTTATGTTTTAAACATCAGACAGTCACAGTTTTTCATCCTCTACATGGTATCACCATAAACAATCACCAGACATAACAAATGCATTGCTCACTGTAGTAAACAAGCTCAGTAACATCAGCTCCTCAGCTTCCACTGTTTTCTCACCTCTTTCCACACTGCTGTTTTGTGTAGCGGGTAAAAGAGTGCCCAACAGACCTCACAGAAAATGAAAGACCTTCTTGACTATTGGACTTCTTAAGTATTTCAATATCTAGGAATGCAAATAGATGTCCCTAAAACCACAAACAGGAATGAAGTGCAGAGGCATTATATTTCAATCCCAAGAAATTTCTATGCGTACCTTTAAGAACCCAAATACCTTTGAGAACTTGGCCTCTGGAGCATGCAAGTCAATTGAAATCTTTGTATCTACAGCGGGGGGGGAAAAAATGCACCAAACATTATAAAGCACAGTGTTGTCTGAGAGATATTACAGGATGATGTCAGCTATGTGAACTGTGGTTTCTTTATTTGGCTCATTACATTTTGTTTTAACCATTAACTGATTTGCTCTTCAGTAGACCCTTGTGTGAACCTTAAGGCTCCTTGAGATTGAACAGACCTCCAGATCACTCTAGGTACTTTTATTAGCAGTTTAACTCTCACTGAAGAGACATTCAGAAATGTCCATACAGAAGACATCTATTAAAAACAAAAGCAGTTCAGTAGAAACAAACAGATTTTCTACAAAGGTCATTCATGAAGCATGCATTGGCTTTTTTGGCTGCGGAATGCAAGGGGAAAACGTTGACCACAGAATTTTAATTATGTTAAACAAGACTCAGCTAACTCTGCCAGTGCATCAAATTTGAGTTTAATAGCCCTCAATCAGGTACACAAAGTGATGAGCATGGCAAAAGGAGCTGTATTGTATAAGCTTATGCTGAAATACATTGTTCAGTTGAATGAACCTTTTCCTGAGGAAGAAAGACAAGACAGGCCTAAAACTTTCTCCAATTTATTTCTAAATCCATATAATAAAATCAAAAGTATTTTCCAAGCAGTTCTCTCAAAAGCATGGTTTACATTTCAGAAAATGAGGTCTAAATCAGCAGATGGAACCAATTTTCCCTTTTGTAGGGCAAACACACAGCGTTTTTTAACCTTGAGTTGTTTCAACACTTTATTGGCCTGATTGCTTCAAGTTTCAATAAGTCCAGCTATAACAAAGCATCATCATGATCTGCAAAACAGTGTCCAGCAAGCTACATATTATGAAACGATGGTACCTTCAAGGTAAAATTACACACCTACAACTCAGTTCCTTGTGGACTGAGCTTCCCACAGTTAATACAGCAAGTTGCTACACATTTCCAAGTAATGGTTTTTTTAGCTGTAGGTCAGCTGAAATGCCAAACTGTTTATGCAGTCCATTACTGCATTTACACTAGCTGTGTGTGTAGCCATTAATACGTAGTGTTAAAACACACTCTCATTCAGATGCCCTAGCGTACTTGGCTTAAATTAAGTGATCCATTCCTAAATCCAGGCATCATTCTAAAGAAAAAAAAAAAAAACCTAAGTTTTAAATTCACCATAACAGCCTACTTAAGGGCAGATCTGTGCTTCGAAAGACTGCACACAAGTCAGCTGCAATGGGAGATCTGCCAGTTAACTGAAATATAACAGAGAAATAGAGGTATGTCATATAGCTGTCCTTCAAAACTCATTTCGTTTACACTAAATTTTCCACTATGATTTATGTTATGAAAAGAATCACCAGTACAAGTTAAAATCATACAGCAACTTTGCAGCTGGCGTTGAGAGTGAAGCAGGTTCCCAGAACTCCCCTATGCCTCACAGCACCTGTTCACCTATTTAAGAAAATAAACTCTATTTTAAAGACCTCCCCTATTTACCTTCTGTACATGGGACAGTAGAAGGCTTAGTCTGTTATCAAACCAAAGTTGGATACTCCTGAAAATGTAAACCAGAAGTGTACTGAAAACACAATAAAAATTCAAGAGATACAGACCATTTCAAGAGTTTCCCTAGCTGAAATTATTTCTTTCACTTAAAAAAAAAAAAAAGTTTAGAGCTATTACAAGAGCAAATAGCAATGAATGTCTTACTGGGATTAATAATTCCATTGATTCCTTTGTGCACAGTTGACCAAAATTCTTTTACTTCACACTCATTTATGTGAATGGCACTCATCCTTTGACCTCCTGCCTAACCCCACACTGGACATGCATTTATGCAGCACAATTCACACTTTGTTAGGTCTTATTCCAGAAAGCAAATCCTTATTCAGGCTGTAATAGAGGCATCAGTGGGAGTTCTGTCCCAGAACTACATTTCTATGGCTGTTATGATGGTTTATTGTCTATTCTATGAACTTTTTCAAAAAAATCTGACTAAACTGGCTGACAAACAACCCAGTAAATTTCAACAAATTCAGGTATTGAAACCTGGAAGAAAGTATTATGGACGTCCATCTCATTGGACCTCTTGAATTTCACCAATGGATACTTTCAACAGCCCCATAATTTTTATTGGAGACAGGACCTCTCTTTTAGAAAGCCATTTGATCTTGATTGAAGTGCTTCAAGTGCTGAAAAATCCCCTGAATCAAAATATAAGTTGCAGTGTTTAACTACAATTATTTTCTTTTCTTTGACAAGAGTGATTTAGTGATTCAATGATTTAGAAACATTTACTAA
>VXBJ01007145.1:437295-483971 GCA_013400055.1 Nycticryphes semicollaris | reverse complement strand
GAAACATTTACTAATTAAAACAAACAAATATTCTCAAAATATGGTGTCATTTCTACGGAAGAAAAGAATCAAAGCTATAGAAAGCTTGAACTGAGTTTTCTTTCTTAGAAGGAAAACCCAGTCAAGATTTTAAAATCCATTAATCTTTAGAAGAGGGTGGGAAGAAAGCCAAATTATTCATACTATTTCGTCAATAATATTCTGAGGGTAGTAACCAGCCAAAACACTTATGCACCTCGTAGTTTTCAGATTTGACGCCTAATAGATAACTAAATTCAAGATTACAAACTTGAAAGTCATGCAACTCCTCAGCTGTACGTGTTGCTGTGCAGGAATAAGACAAACTTTTGTTGATTTACTGCTTTCTGGGGTTTGGTGGTTGATTATTCTTATTTCACTTCTTAAAATCCTATCTCACTTTACATTGTGTTTTAAGGCCTCAAAGAGCAAGATTTTTCAAAATATTTTGGGGATACCTAAGGAGAGATTTGTCTTTGGTTTATGAAAAAACGTTACTAATGTTTGTTTAAATTAACTGGGGAGCACCTAGCGAGTAGTGTCATTTGCAAAAGGAAGTATAGAAGTATAGGAAAGGTTAGGGGGGATTGGAGAGATTTGGTTTGTTTTTTTCTTTGTTTGGGGGGGGGGAACCTAAAATAAAAGAAATACTATTGCAATATTAGAGCAGTACCACTGAAGAAAAATATGAAATAATAAAATCATTCTTGGCCTGTTAGGGCATCTAATTCCATAAAAGATCACCTATTGTTTATTCCCTAGATTTATGGTTTTGTACATTGCAAATGGCATTAATTGTGAAAAAAAAAATAATTTTTTTTCTTTGCATAGCCCTTTTAAAGCAGAATTGGAATATTTAGTTTGCATATACAAAGAGAACAAACACTGAATTTTATAATACTCTCTCTAAACTTCCAATATAGAGAGCAAACTGAGCACCTTCTATTGGTTAAAGCAGAATTGCTTAGGACTGAAGTTTTAGTCTTGTAATCGTTGCAGCTCCCTAAGCACCAAAAACATTTATATTCAGAAAATAGAAGACCACTAGATTGATTTTAATTTATGAAGATCAATTCATATGCTCAGAGTTGGAACGATTATAAGCATTTAGATAAACTTTCTGCTTGACACAGGTTCACACAATTTCCATGTCCAAATGTGAAGGTTACAAATCCAACGGTTCTCTAATTCATTGCAGATTCATGGGTGTGACTCCATTGAAGGCACTGATCTCTGGATATACAAAACTCTTATGCAACTCTTACGCAGATGATTGACTACATTTTAAGTCCAAACCAGGTACCTACATAGTTTGCCTGCACGCAAGAAAAATAGGATTTCTGCCCTATTCTTCACTGACAATCACTTTTGGAAGTAAAAAAAATATTAGAAGCATAAATAGGAATTATGCTTTTTTTTTTTACTTCAGTAGTTCACATCACTAATGCATTGTTTCTGACCAAACCGGCCCCTAGCAGAGAAAGACAGCTACACAGCTAAAACCAGGGCATGATTTTTAATCTCTGTATTTATAGTATAAATCTTTTGTGATTTGTGTCAATACATGGGAGGGCAGAAACTGAAAGTTTGATCCCTTGCTCTTTAGGAACTCCATCTGCAACCTATGTTAACATTTCTTACCTATTTTTGTAAGGTTATTTAAACATTAAGCAAAAATATTGCAAAGCAAAGAAAAATTATGTCCACATAAAGCACAAATTATCTACTTATTTGTAGAACCTAGCTTTCCAAATTTGACTATGAAGGCTTTTCAGTGGCATAGTTGCCTCACTGAAAATTTAGATGTGCCACACAATTCTGAAGTTACTCGACTAGTTTCAAGCCAGTACAAGAATATTTTTAATCAGACATGTTTGGGGATAGTCAGTACAAGGCTGCAGTACATAATGATATTTTCTCAGAAACTGTTCCAGCGACACTGTAGCTCAGGCATTTGGTGAAGCAAGGGTTTATGCCTAGCAGACATAAACATTTCTTTCATAAGTTCATAAAGGTCTTTTCTGAATCCATGTACACTATCAGGATCCATCTTCTGTGGCAAGGACTTACAGAAACTAACCATACATTGCACAAAAGTCATTAAACTGGCTACTGTAAGGAAGGCAGCTTTATGTAATCGTCACTTGACCTTGCATTAAAGAGGTTATCTACTCGCTTTCTGTGGATCAGCTGAGATTTTACACACAGCGATATAGGCACCTCTTTCAATACAAAGACTCTTAATCACTCCTTACACAGAATAAACTTCCATAGCTTCAGTGGGGCTCTTTCAGCCCTTTCTATGACTTCCCTAGTTCTACCACATCCTTTTTGAGACAGAGGACCACCACTACACAAACACCAAAGAATTATACCTTCACACTGTAAGGTTCTTTTCTCTGTTCTTTTCCACGCAATTACTCAATATTAAAACGTCAACATGGAAGTTGATAAATGCAGGTATTATTTTTCACCATGGTAAGTAATGGCCTAATGAAAGGTAATGAAAGGTTCGCTTATATCCCCTGTGGACACAGACCCAGTGAGAAAGATGTAGTAAGAACATTTTCACATTTGTGTTGCACGTTATTTGCCAGAATTAGAAAGAGCTAGTGATTGAGCCACCCTGTACTTCACAGAACAAGTACAGCAGAGGCTATATTAATAAAATATTCACCTTGCCTAACAGTTAATCTTAATAAGCTTTAAAAAAAAAAAAAAATCTAAAATTTAAACCAATTCCTTATAAACACGGCTTTCCCTAAAGGAAAATACACATTTATCCCTTTAAACAATGCATTTATCTATATTATTATTACTATTACCCATCAGTCACTTTCCAAATAATGTAAGTATATTTAGAACTGCCAAGAGAATGACTTCGAAAGTAAAATGATTCAATTCCACAAAGAAAGTTGGACCATGGGTTTTTAATTGTTTTTTTTCCCCTGAACTTAGATCTTAACTGATGTCATCAATATCAGGCTGTGAAGATCTACTGTCCTAACAGATCCTCTTTCTTCAATCATTAAACTAACATGCACTGCTATAACAAGATTAATCAAATCTCATTGATATCTCTAAGCCCAGTAAAAATTTATAGGAGCTCCTTTTTCTACATATGAAGTAGTCTGATGTCAATCTGACCTTTATTAATCTATCGGAATATTTTCACATACTTAATGGGAAATGAAGGACTGCATTATTCTGCAACTCTGGCTGTTATTTCCACAGATCAGTAGAACAAACCTGACCCAACCTTTTCCTGGCATCTATCAGTGCACAACAAAATGCTGCATTAAGACGAAGGAGCGCTGCTCCACCACAAAAACATTTTTTTCACAACTCCCATGTCAAAACAAGTCTCACAATGTAATTAACTTTAAAAGTGCTTATTTGAGGTAATACTACAAAAATTAGACATGACACACAATTAAATCAACAAAAAGGTATTTTTATTGTATGGTAAGATTAATCACATCTTTTCATGTGTTTCAATATTATCAACATCCAGAACAACCCACTGAAAACACTGCAAGCTAGTTTTCTCATCACCACCATTACTCTCAGCCTTTGTAATATCTCTGCCCTGCCTCTCATGAAAATTTTTTGTTGTATCTACATCAGATTCTCATTATCTAAGTTTTGTTCCTCAAACATCAAAATCACCTCTGCAGTACAAACACCCAGTGTGATTTTCAGCTCTAAAAAAGAAAACATGTAATGACAGTCTTAAGCACCTCAAGTTAGATCCCTGCAGCTGATCACATTGCCAGTACCTTCAGCTAGTTTTTGTACATGCAAACCCAATTTTATAACCCAAGTTATTAAAAAAGAAAGTATCCTTAATTATTTTTTTTTTAAAAAAAAAGTCAGGTTTATTTAACATATTGGAATGAAACTGGAAATTTTAGCTTGAAGAACAGACTTAGTAAGTCTGATGCTTGTGTTAGAACATGTATAGATGGCATATTGCATATTGTCAACCAAAGTGGCAGGCATCCAATTAAAGAGACCACCATAAAATGCTAGGTGGACAAACAAAGTCATAACTGGAAGAATCACATCCCACATGATAATTTCACATGGGAGATTCTCTTAATTGCTCACATTTAGAATGGGTTTAGATGCAAAAGTTACTAGCCACAAAATATGAAATATTGTAACATATTATACTTGACAAGGGATTTAGTTATCCTGTTGGGTAATGACTACCAGACAGCAAGCTTTAAAACTTCTGCCCCTTCCAGAAGAACAAAGCACTTTAATTTAGCCACTTACTCTAACACTGGTTAGACTTTAAATAACCTTGGTGTCTTGGTTTCAGCATGCATTAATTTTTAAAAACTATCAAAAGTATTAACCAGACTGAGCCAAAGAAGCAGCTGGCACCACCACTATGTGAAAGGAATGTTCCCCAAAAGTTCAAGCATCTACATTACTATCCATCACGGTTCCCCCTTCTAACATTTCAAAGTCATAAAAAAGTGCTAATTGCAGTCTTAGGAGAGAAAGAGGAAGTAATATACTGCTGAAATGAGAGAGGATATGGGGCCATCCAAATGTAAACAGATAAGCCTTCTGCTTCCTGGACACTGCCAATGTCACAGATTTGCTAGCAGTTAACACAGGTCCAGAAAGAGAGAATGAACCCAAAGGTTCACAGCTCTTTACAGGCTTTACTAGAACCTCCAGATGCAGACCTGCTATTCAGTCCTGTGGTCTCCTGAGATAAATTCCCTATTCTCATCTCTCTTGGGTGGTCTCCAGAATACTTGTTTGGATTTAAAAGCTCAGAACCAAGACAAAAAGGGGGAAATTGGATACACAACAGGGAGTCGTCCAAATCTTTGGGTTTAGGCTTCTACCTTCATGTAAGTAATCAAGATTATGTGCTGAAGCAAGGATCAGTTGTTTCAGTCTTTCCAAATGACAGCTTTTTCCTCTCTCAACACACCCTTACGTCTGTTTTCAGCTCTTTCCAAATCCGTAATTGCCTTTGAGAACTGGTTTCTCAGGGCTTAACACACTGCTTTTAACCCACATGAGAGCAGAAAGATATCTACTGCACTATGCCCAGAATTGTGTGAAGTCTGAACAGAACATATTCATGTATTCATTCAGCTCCAGATCCCTCAGCACAGGAAAGGCAGGGACCTGCTGTAGCAGGTCCAGGAGGGCCCCAAAAGTGATCAGAAGACTGAAGCATCTCTCCTATGAAGACCGACAGAGAGTTGGGGTTGTTCAGCCTGGAGAAGAGGAGGCTCTGGAGGCTCTGTACTCTTTCAGTACTTAAAGGTGACCTATAGGGAGGACAGGGGCAATCTTTTTAGCAGGGTCTGTTGCAATAGGATTAGAGGTAACAGCTTTAAACTAAAAGAGGGTAGGTTCAAGCTAGATATAAGGAAGAAATTACTTAAAATGAGGGTGGTGATACACTGGAACAGGTTGTCAAGAGAGATGGTAGATGCCTCATCCCTGGAAACATTCAAGGTCAAGTTGGACAGGGCTCTGAGCAACCTGATCTGGTTGAAGATGTCCCTGCTCATTGCAGGGGTCTTGGACTAGACAACCTTTACAGTACCCTTTCTACCCAAACTATTCTATGCTTATAAAACAGTCTGTTCAACATTGAAGTAGAAAGCAAGTTTTGGGGATTTTTTTTTGGGGGGGTGAGGGCAGGGGGTGTTACACATTAAAAACATGGAGAATTTTATGACTTTCCATAAAATAGGAAAAGAGTTACTAATGTAAACTCTTCAGTACACATTATCTGTCAACTTGGGTAATAAATGCCTCTCAAGTAGAATTCTTCACAACTCTGGACATTCATTTAACTCTGTGGAAGTTATATGACAACCAACTACTCAAGAATAACTTCACTCTCACGCTACTGTTATGGCACACATAGGTAATGTAATTTTAGATTACCTATACTGATAATAAAAGAAGCCACAGCCATCAGCAGCGAAATCTTCCTGAACTATACAGAAATCACCTAGCATTGTTCCCCGCTTTACTATTTCCCAGAGAGCCAAAGTATTTCACACAACTGCCATCACTATTTCAAAGTACATTGTAGATTCATCCTTCACTACATCAGTGTGAGAGGGCAGGTTCAAGCCTATGTACTTCATAAGCACAAATTAAAACATTGGGCTTGCTCAGGAGATACAAGATCTCATACACAATATATACCAGAACCTAGACAATATACACCAGAACCAGAATTAGCCTTGTGTGTAGTAACCTCTTAGGAAGTATAGTGTATTCCTGCTAGAAAACCAAACTGGTCTTCTGGCTATTCTGTCAAAGCAGAATATTGCTTCACCCCATCTTTCCATGCCTTGTCAAGCTTCCTGATCTACTTGAACATTAGGATTTTTGTAGCAGGGCCTCCCTCCAGGTCTTGCTGCTACAAAGTGGTGTCTCTGTGTGCTGCATGGAGAAGTGGCTTTGCATAGCTGCAAAACAGGCACCCACATCAGGCTGAACTTCTAGAAGCACTCTGCACCTTTTTAAGATGTGACTCAAAGCAGCAGTGGTACCAAAGACAGACTATGCCTCTGGGATGTCGTTGTGTCTCTGAAGCCCCTTCTACGCACTGCTCCCTCGACCCAGGCACACGGGAGAAAACACATTCTACCCTGGCAACAAGAGTTTTAAGTCTAAACAAAAAGTCATGGTATTCCATTTGACACAAGTTCATAAAACTACCAACTGGTATTCTGCAGTCATCTAAAAACTGTAACTCTACTCTCCCTTTAAGTTCTTGAACAGTTTACATTTCAAAAGAAAGGGTTTCATTGTAGAATAATACGTTAAAAATTGCCTCTAACTCCTCTGAATGCACACTGAAAAAGGGTTTAGTCTTTTCAAAGAATTCAAACTTTTGGCATGGCACTTTCTTTTCATCTTGTCAAAGTGCTACTTGATGCCTATATATAACCAGCTACATTTTTTGTTGTTGACAAAAACCAGTTTAGTGCAAGCCTTGAATAAATTCCGTAAGACACATCTAAAACCAATTTTCTTTCAAAAAGAGATCCATAGTCCCTTGAGTGCCAAAAATACTAAGGCTGGCAGGACACTTTCAACTGAGATTTAAAGCTCTGAGTACAGCTGTAACTTCCTAGATGTTTTTAAAAGCCTCTGCAAACAGTCATCCCTGACCACTGGACCTGGATATTTCATAAATTCAGAAAGTTAGAAGATACTAAGTTGTACACATCCTATGAAACACTTCACCAGATGAACCAGTTTACATCAAAACTTGATGATGGAAAGCTTCTAGATGTTAGTTCTACACAATCACAATTTTCTTGACAGTGGAAAGATTGTTCAAAATAAGCTACTGCTCGTGAGAACTGGTTTGTTGTCAAGTAGAAATTCCCCTTGCTGATGTCTGCAAATCAAAATTTATAACAAGCAGAAGCATTATGCATTGGAGGACGTGGTGCCTTTATGCCCAGTTCTAAGGCTACAAAAACACATTCAGGAGGTGTAAATCAGTGCTTTGACTTCGGTGACATTACTCCAGTTTGCGCTAATCTGACTCACAACATTTAACATCCTTTCTGGTTAGTATACTCATCCCCTGGAAAGAATTAAAAACACTGTTTGTTTCTGTCATTCCAATTCAACTATCAGACAGCAAAGAAGTGAATGCTAAGATCATTGCATGCTGTTATAGTTAGGCATTTTCACTAGGCAGACAAGTAGCTTGATACTGTTTCAGATCCTTGCAAATTGAGGTTCAGATGAATGAAACTGTGTAAAGCATTACCATATGACCTACCCTTGTCATTCTGAAAAACACATCCGCCTTAAACTTGAATCAGTATGATCCAAACCAGTAATGAAAAGAGAACAACTTTTATTGTGTTTTGTTTTACTTATGGCTCTTATCACAGTTCTGGGAGTATGATAACAATACCTCTGTTTCTTGAATTGGTAACCAGATAGTTGCACATAAAAGCTTTTTAAATATGATATATCTCTTAGAATAAGAATGCTGGTTTCCTGGAGGTAATTATTCAGATGAACACCACTACAGCATAAAAACTGGAGGGACGCACCGTCACAAACTGTTCCTGAATTAAGGATGAACAATAGATCAGATCACTTTTGGCAGTACATTATGAAAGCAAACTGTTTAAATTTTTTTCTTGGGTTCTTTAGTTCAAGGTTTCAGGTAATCCCTTGATTATTACAGTCCATTAACTCAGAAATGAAAATACATCTTCTTAACAGTGTAAGAGCGAAAAAAAGTCTTACATGAAAGAACTGGGCTGTAGATTGAGATGCTATGATTTCCTCAGAGACGTCACAAACACTTCCTCCAGGTTATTACTTCTTCAGAAAGCTACAAGTGCTAACAATGATGATTCAAGCCATTGTGCAGCACGGCCTGCAGGCAGACTGTGTAGATGGTAAGGTTGCCGTTTCTCAGGCAGGAACTCAGGTGCAATTTAAACTTTGCACAGCTATAGATTTGAAAACTTTTTTTTTTTTTATAAGTTCTAAGGTTATTTTTGGTTGGTTTTTTTTTTTTTTTGGTTTTTTTTTTTTCCCCCAGAGCAAATATCAGAGCTGAAAGTAAGACAGACGCCTGTAGGAAACTCCTAGAGGGACCTGGGAGTCCTGGTGGACAACACGTTGACCATGAGCCAGCAATGTGCCTTTGCGGCCAAGAAGGCGAGTGGTATCCTGGGGTGTATTAAAAAGAGCATGGCCAGCAGGTCAAGGGAGGTCATTGTCCCGCTCTACTCTGCCCTGGTGAAGCCACACCTGGAGTGCTCTGTCCAGTTCTGGGCGCTCCAGTTCATGAAGGACAGGGAACTGCTGGAGAAGGTCCAGCAGAGGGCTACAAAGACGAACAAGAGCATGGGGTGCCTCTCTTATAGGGAAAGGATGAGAGACTTGGGTCTGTTTAGCCTGGAGAAGACTGAGAGGGATCGCCCCAATGGTTATAAATATTTAAAGGGCGGGTGTCAAGAGTATGGAGTCAGGCTCTTTCAAGTGGTGCTCAGCAACAAGACAAGGGGTACTAGGTATAAACTGGAACACAGGAAATTACTTCCATCTCAACATAAAGAAAAACTTCTTCATTTTGAGGGTGATAGAGCACTGGAACAGGCTGCCAAGAGAGATGTGGAGTCTCCTTCTCTGGACATATTCAGAACCTGCTTGGATGTGTTCCTGGCCAGCCTGCTCTAGGTGAGCCTGCTTTGGCAGGGGGATTAAACTAGATGATCTCCTACCATTCTGTGATTCTGAAATAACCTGAAGAGATATTGCTTTGCCTCCTCTGCATGTGCTTGAGTCAAACGTTGTCTCTCATACTCTATCTACTGACAGACTACTAGGAAGAAGGCAATGTGCAAGGAAAAAAATGCTGCAGAAGTAACTGTCTTCCTTGCTCTCCTCACAGAAATGTCAGGAAGCAAAAACCTTATCTGGCCACAGGACTTACTGGCTCTCTGCTTCAGACCTTCCCCTTCCACCTGATAACCTCCTGTTCCTGTGAAATGAGAAGTCAGCTATGGCTCTCGCCTCTTCTCCTCCCATTCCTTTTCCTCCCCAGCAACCCAAGAGGCAGGTGGTGTAGGTGCTCTTTCTGTGAGGTGGACAGGGAAGAGGCAGGCCAATGCCCACAGGCAGAGCAGGGAACCTGTGGTTCTGTGGCTGAAAACGTACAAAGGAAGTCCACACCCCAGTGAATGTGAGAGGAGAGACACAATGTGCAAGGCCCCCAAGCCCATACTCCAGGTCCTGCTCCTATATGCTTTCCCACTCAAATAATCCATTTGCCTTTTCCAGGCTATCTGCCAGGGATTCACCCAACTCCTCCAGCCACCCACTGCACCTCACCCACAGCCCAATGTGCCCTACCATGAGATGATCACCTTACCACTGAGAAGCCTTGAATTAATTCTGGTACACAGGACCTTATCTACCTACCCGCATCAGTAAGAGCACAGAAAAAAGTTGGCTTATTCATTTAAGTAAAGGAATATATATGTATTTTATACAGTGTTCTGGCACAGCACGATTCAGACTTTCAGGCTTCAGATATTTACTACTATCTTTATCATTCCTATTACTGCTACCATGATGGCTATACATACTGAATAAATTCAATTTTAGTTAAAAATCAGGAAAAATACTTTCTCCCCTTCTCTGAAACCAGACTGGAGCCAGTTGCTCCCCATTATCTTTTCTGGCCTTTCTCCTATGCTCCATCAACTGCAATGTAAGGCAAGTGCCCTTTCTACCAACCCCATGAGGATCACCTCATTGTAACAGCTAACCTTCATTAGGATATAGCTTTCTTGAATAGGAAAGAAAGTGCAAGAGCAGCAGGAAAAGGACTTACTAGACAACTTTTGTGCAGTGCTGCTTTTCAGTTGTGTTTTTGGCCAATGTTAAGCATTATAAATTAGTGTGAATTAGAGCAGGTCAACTAAAAAGAATATAAAACTCTCCTAGCAGACAAAACAGATCTTGTCTTACTCAATAGATGAGCATAAGTATTTAGCTGCACAGATCAAAAATATTTCGACACACAGTTTCTCATCAAACATGTGGTTACGTCAGTATCTGATATTTGAAGCTACACCTGGCTGGCAACCAGTCACCAGCAGTGTTCCTCAGGGCTCAATTCTAGGGCCAGTTACATTCAATATTTTTACCAATGATCTGGACATGGGATTTGAATGCACCATTTGCAACTTTGCTCAAGGTACCAAACTAGGAGATACTATTGACTCTCTTGAGGGATGAGAAGCCTTGGAGAGGGATCTAGATAGATTGGAGCGTGGGGCTATGATTAATGGAATGAAATTTTACAAGATCTAATGCCAGGTTCTGCACGTAGGGTGAAGTAGGACCAGGCACAAGTATAAATTGGGAAAAGAGTGGCTGGAGGAGCAGCGTTGCAGAAAAGGACCTGGGGGTGCTGATTGACAGCAGGCTCAACCTAAGTCCACCGTGTGCCCTGGCAGCCAAGGGAGCAAACTGCATCCTGGGTGTATCAAGAACAGTGTAACAGCCAGTCAAGAGGTGATTATCCCACCATATTCAGTGTTGGTGCAGCCTCACATTGAATACTGTGTGCAGTTCTGAGCACCACAATTTAAGAAGGATGTGAAGGTCCTTGATTGTGTCCAGAGAACAGCAAAGCTGGTGAAAGGGCTGGAAGGAATGTCCAATGAGGAGGGGGTGAGGACTTCAAGATTGCCCAGTCTGGAGAAAAGGAGGCTGAGGGGTGACCTTATTGCTCTTTACAGCTTCCTGAGGAGGGGAAGAGGAAAGGGAGGTGCTGATCTCTTCTCCCTGGCATCCAGCAACAGAAGACTGGGGAAGGCTCAAAGCTGTATCGGAGGAAGTTCAGATAGGACATTAGGAAGTATTTCTTTGCCAAGAGGGTGGTCAAACTCTGGGACAGGCTTCTCAGCTAGTAGATGCCCCAAGCCTGTCAAAGGGTAAGAGGCCTTTGGACAATGCCCTTAATAACATGCTTTAACTTTTGGTCAGCCCTGAATTGATCAGGCAGTTGGACTAGAGGATTGCTGTAGGTTCCTTCCAACTGAACTAGTCTATTCAATATCAAAATCTTTTATGGATGCATTGCTATATCTAATCATGGTTTATTATTATGTGTGAATAGAACTCCATTTTCCCATTTCATATCAGGGTTGAAGACAAAAGCACACGTACGTACATATGTAACATATCAGAATATTTTCCCGAAGTAGTTTCAGTTCATGATAAATTGCAAAGCATAGTAGCAACCTTGAATTATTAGTAGGACTGGATACTTTCACCATAATTAAACAATAAAAGCAATTCAAGAAGATTGAAACAAAATAACTCAACCATCTATGAAATATGTGATTACACCTAAATTTTATGGAACATGCATTTTGTGGTTGACTTCTATGCTACAACTGCACCTTTTTCTTGAAATCTTACATTTTTCCATTCAATGATAATTCAGTTTTCTGACCAGATAAGATATATCACATGAAAATACACTCAGCATAACAGACAAAAAAAGCTGTGGTAACAATGCACTGCCATATCAAATAGGACTGCAAAATATAAGGACCTTTCAGCCATCATTCTCCACACATGCCTCAGTTTCTGTATGCCTTAGCTACAGCAGTGGAACCGATTTATTAAATTTAATCGGGGCATGCATCAAACAAACATTTGCTGGGCTGGGTCAAATGGGATTCACTGCAACAGAATTTATTGCATGAGTCTTATACAGTCAAAAGCGATAAAATAAAGGGAGGAAGAAAAAAGATCACCTTGAGTCATATCCAATGGCAGAAAGAGAACAAAATGTAAGAAAGATTTTTAAGTTATTTGTGAGAAAATAATTAAGATGCAGGGACTGCTTTTATTTTTTTCCACCAATCACCTCTTTTAGAGCAGGTCAGCCAAACTTTATTAAACTTGTCAGCATTGCATTCCTTTATGTATGGATAGACTGTTCCTGAGAAAGGTCAACATAAAACGCACAAGCAAGCTTTCAACATCAAGAATGCATGCCTTCTCTTCTGACTCCTCCCCTAAAAAAGAACTTTCTGAAAAACTCATATCCCCATAAAAGATTACACCACTAGTAAAAGAACCTGGAGGTTTATCTTTCCACACTTAGCTACTCTGACTTCTGTTTTGCTTCTGTTTAAGCAAGCTCCAGAAGGTAGAACCTTTATTCCTACATATATAAAAATATATGCTACAGATGTCAATGCCAATATAGTTTTTAAAAGCTTTGGATGCCAAATGTTAGGCATCTAAGCATACATCAAAAGATACATTTTGCCTTTGAAGTCAATAGGAACACTTTGAAATCAACTGCTGACGTAAGTGTCCAAACACAGAGTGGCATGCCTCACGTTAGGGACTCTAGATGAAAAGTTTATCTACATCCTTACTATTGTAAAGGAACCCATACGCACCACTAATAGCAGACATCACTAGACCAGAAGTGCTCTGTGACAAGGCGTAAACAGTACAGAATTTTCCACCTAGAAATGCAGCCAAGCACTGCCACAAAAGCAAAGCTATTCTGCTCCTACTGAAAGGCAGCGGGAATGCTGTCTTCTGTCTAGTGAGTGACAGTTAGGGAATTTTCTGGCGCTCCACCTTCCTCTTCCTCCAGGACTCTCTTGAAAATTGTAACATCTGTACCTACCCCCATTCTTAGAGGGGCTGATGGCATACTGCAGTTCCAGAGAAAAACAGTTCATTAAGATATGTCCTGTGCTCCTAGTTGGGCCACAGATTCCTGTGGAGTTAGCCTGGACTCTCACAGAGGGAAATTTCTCACTAGACTACTTATAAAATGCTTTGAAAGTACATAAATTAATTTCAGATGAAGGGAAAAGAACAGAAATACGTATGATCTCGACAAATACAAGGCATTACATCATGAATGTATCTGGTTATATGATGTAATGAGGAGATCAGCCTCCACCTATTTTTTTTTTCCTATCACAGAAAGACTCGTATTTCTATATTGCTCTAGGGACACACATACAAGCTGCATGCATTCATAACAGCCATACATCTGCACATCATTTCTTGTAACCTTGTACCTACCTATCAGACCAACACATGAAAATGCCCAGGTCCACCTGCAAATTTTGTGGCAGCATCAAAAGATATTAGGGGAACATAAGCTAAATAACCAGTGATTTAAGAAGCAAAAGTTCAGCTCATTTAAATAGCACCATTAAAGTTGGCTGAATCTCAGTTCCTCTTATCTGAGAATCTGACCCTAGCATTCATTCTGTAAAAAAGGAAAATAACCTTGTGATTATTAAATCTTGTGACACACATGCACATACAGACACAACCTCCTGGAATACAGCTGCAAACTCAATGTCTTATTAGTATCTACTTTAAAACAAAATAAATTCTCCATGAAACTAACATGAAACAGAGCAACACTATTATCCTTTGTATGCACAGAATTTAGAATATTACCCATTCTGTTTATCAAGGCTTAAGTTTCTGTGTGAAGTTATCAGCTGTAGCAGGATAAGCAAACTACTGAACCTAAATGAAGAAAATTTGTTCTCAACAGTACAGTGCTTTCAGCATTACATACACTGTGTGCTACACTAGATAATTTATGTAAGAAATTTGAATAAAAGGCTGTTCAATTCAATTTCCCCTCGAACAGGATGGCAATAGCACTGGACCTGATCTTATGAAGCTATGACTGTTTCATAGAGCTATTCTCTCTTCTCCATTTGCAACCAAGACAAGAGCATTTGGCTCAAGCAGGCAGGGTTCCTTCAGTAAACATGTGGTTGCAGCCAACTTGAAAGGATTAATGAATCCAGGTCAAATTCACTGACCAATTTCATCTGGGGAAAAACAAATTAAGAGCTAGCATCATAAAACCTTCCTCAGAGGCTGGAATTGTTTCCTCTTTACCCAATAGCTCAGTCAGAGCACTGCAGTTATGCAGGAAACCTGGGCTCCACCTAGCACATCCAAGGCAGCTAGCGCACAACTCAAGCTATCAGATAAAAGGAGATGCTTTCTCAGCAGTTTAAACCTCATTTTTTATTCACAACTCCACAGAGCATCCAAAAAATTAAGTATCCTGTCTTTAGTCAGCCAAATAATTTCATGCTAAACGAAGCATCGCTTTTACCTTGCCACCTTGAAATACACAGAAATGAAACACTATCTTTGGTTCGATCTGAACAAACTTCATTTTATCATTTTATGCTTTTTGAAGTGCAGGTGTTGAAAATACCTACAGCATTTTGCACTGTCCTGCATACTCTGTTTTAGTACTGCTTAGGGTGATATCTAAATTTCATTAACTCACCATCTAAAGGGAATATGCACGTATATGCAATATTGTTCCCAAATACAGTCAAGTCAAATTGCCTGTTGCATCTTTTCTAATACTATACAATGTAAAAAAAAAAACAGTGACTGCAAAATAACATTTAATGATTTCATTCGATTCAGCATGCTGCTTTGTAGAAAACAGCTCTTTCCTCAAAAAGGAGCTACAAATACTGCTTGTACCTTCATGCTCTTCCCAACCTCCAATCCCCTTTGAGCTCCCAGATGGTCTTAATTAAAATAGAGTAGTTTCTAATTTACAGCACAGGAGACATTTTGAAACTGTTGCTGAAGTAGCATTAGGGAAACCCCAATAACCCAAATCTTGGCCCAAGACAGGTACATCAATATCCTTGATTTATCTAAAGTTCCTGCTGTGCTCATAAGTCTTCTTTAGTGTAACAACTGTACTGTGCTTCCATAGTACCTTAACCCCCCCAGTATATATAAGAAGTTTCATGTATAAATCTGTGTCATCACATAAAGAAGTATTTTTTTCCTTTCCATTCTTGCATCCCATTTCTTTGAGCTGTTTCAGCTCTGCAAATAGAGACTAACACACACAGACAACAAACTTTCTGTCTGGAATATTACTGGCAGTCTCGATTTTTCTCTGACACACACCACATTTTGTAAAAGTGACATCACTACTCCAGAGCACCGAAGTGGAATACCATACCTTACCTCTTTGCAACACACTTCTCATGCATCCCATCAGTCTGCTTTTCCTGTAAGCAAACAGCCAGAGTGCCCTGTGTACAGGTCAGTAACTCAAAACAGAATAGACTAATAATCCCTCTAGGGCTGAACGCAGATTTTCAGTCTCATTACTAGCTAGGTTTTTACAACCGGTAGCGCTTTATTTTTACACAAACACAAGTGCATTAATAGCTTACCACCAATACTAAGACCAACAGGAAATGGTTCTTAAGCTTATGTAAGAATTGGAAATAGAGTATCATTCAGTACCACTGGATTTCATTCACTGCATGTGTGATATGTCCCGCTTACACCAAAGCTATACATACTTACCAGAACAAAAATATTATTAATGTGCCATATAAACATACACAGAGTATATTGTACAGTAAGGAGGAGCTGTTGACCATCCAGAAAAGTTCAGAAAAGCTCAATATATGGGGTTTTTTAATGGAAAATTTTCCCCAATAAACCAATTTTTTTCTCCTTGCAGAATAAATTCTAAATCCTTGGCAATGAACATATATTGCCCCTACTTTCTTTTTAAACTTAATGAAATAAAAATTTTCTTTTCAAGTAAAATTGGCTGGCGCTAACAATTCAACCATACCTCAATCTCCAGGTATTGCTCTTTCAGAGAATCACATCAAGCAACAGTATATTTCAGCAGCTGTACACTGTTCCAGTGATAAAATCTTAAGCATGAGTTAATTTAATCCAATGTTCTTTAAGCAGTGGTGCACATCCTCGTTTCAGCATCTCAGTAAGGTATGTTATTTGTTAAAATGAGTGACCGCAAGCTTTTCCCAATGGCTTCTCACAATTAAGGATTACATATGAAAAAAAGTGTGTGTAAAGCTACTACTAACATGTGGCTTCTTTGTATATTAATGTTCCTCCCCCTCCCCTGCTGTTTATTACCTTTCCTCCTCCTCAGTCAGTCTCTTCTAATTGTCCCCTTTGTCACTCTTCTGCCTTCTTCCTACATTTCTATTTCTAGACTTCCTCCATTTTCCCATTCTCAAATGCCTATCAGTGTCTCTTACTATTCACTCTCATTCGCTCAGTCCCCATCAACTTTCCCTTCATACCTTTTCATTTGAGGTATTTTTATATGAGAGCAAGGCAATATGATGACATCCAAGGATGACTTCTGTTACATGTTTCAGTCATCATGTTTCCCACCCCATTTTCTGTGTACACCCTCTACTTGGAACATAGGTCTCTAGAAAAAGGACTATATGTCTTCTTTTGGCTTTACATAATATTTAATACATCAGGACCCAGGCCCTGACTGATGTTTTTGAGTGATTTGCAACGCATTATCTAAAACACTGAAGCTAACGATGGAAGTTTCCCCAACACCTGTATGCAGGTTGCTCTCATTAACTTTAAGGTGATATACACTAACGTGAAGTGCAGCTTTGCATACATTCCCAGGGGAAAACCTCATATACTTGCTGAAGATGGCCATGGGTTTGCTCAACATTGCCAGGAAGTCTCTTAAGTGGCTTCAGGAAGCCCAAGGATCTCGCTGTCTTGAAAATGCTTTCCATAATACACTGTCTCAAAGGAGACATGGCAGATGTCTCGATATGTTTACCAAAAGGAACCAGCTTGATTCATTTAATAAACTATCCCAAATACCAATGTTTTGCCTGGATTCTTGGAAAGGACAGAAGAAAGACTCCATCAAAAGGTCTTTAAATACCATGTTTATACACATCACTCAAACTTTCTTCTCCTAACTCATTGCCCTGCTGCATAATTGTACCTTAGGCCAAAAAAAAAAAGGTCCATCAGCCAGTCAGAAACTGAACTCTGCTTTATCGGTATTTTATTTTAGCATCACTAAAAAACAAGTACCTGAAGTAACATGCCTCTGTAGCGATTGTTTCTACAACTCCATTATATAAAACCAAGTGTGCAAGCAGAAGATTAGAAAGCAAAAAGTGAAAGGGAAAAAGCTGAAGAGAAGAGAAAGCAAGGTGAGAGATTGCTGTGAGAACACATACATGTACAGTGAAGAAAAAAAAATCTCAAATTCCTTCCTGCTGCAGAAGTCAGGAAAAGACTACACACAGCCACACTAAGTGTACAGTAAATTTATAGCACTTTCAGAGCATGGAAATAAACATTCATACAACTTGCAAGCATACCCAGTACCCTGGGAGTTCTTCAGTCTTTTCACCCCACCAATTCTCTTGAAGTGCTCGGCAACAATGTGCTTCCCCCATATGCATTTGCATGGAAAACATTACTTAGTTTTCAGTCCATCTTTAAGTCAGTATTCAAGCTTTTTATGATATAGTGGTTAGCAATTTCCCTCACTAGAAATTTCCAAGTAAACAGCTGAGATAAACAACTGCTCCTCATTTACTGTACCAACTTACTAGGTTTTTGGATGCTTTTACTGATTGAAACTGGAGATGTGACCTCAAATATTAACATGCCTGATAATACAGCATTATTTCTCAGATGACAGCCTGGAAAATGGTTGTCCTGCTTAATTATTCTCTCCTCAATCCTCCTTCCTATAAAAAAAAAAAAATACAGTCCAGTGCTTTTAACCAATGTCAGAATAAATATGATTTCATGGTGTTTAAACTTCTCTGATCACTGCATTTTTAACTGATACAAATTGGTTTATTCATAATAAAAGATTTTAAAAAAATTATTTGAGCTTCTGGAATCACAAAGTATACACAACCCACATGATTTTTCACAGAAATAACACCATGTCCTTCTAGTAACGGAATTCAGTGCAATCCTTGATGCCTAACTACAGCATAAACTTTAATATGGCTTCCCCTCCCCACCCCTCCTTTCTTAAAGACAAAGAACTTTCTTGCTTGAGACCCTGGAAAGTAGCACCTGAAATTCAGACGCTTCATTCCCAATATCCAAATGACAACTTTGTTTTGCTGGTGATTTAGAGACTGTCTCTAAGTACCCTTTGATGACTTCAACACTTTCATGCCTTCGTGGTTCAGACTGTGTTTCCTTTCAATAGTTGAAGCCTCTGTTTTTGTCTCTAGTATATTTTTCTACAAGGGCAAGCAACTTACTGGGAAAAATCGTTTTCATTAAAGGTTATGCAACAAGCTACAGCAGTAACCTTTCTTTCCAAATGCCTAGAAAGCTTATACAAATAAAACAAGAGACAGTTAAGAAAGTGGAATTAAAAAAAATATTGAAAACCAAGCACATTTGCTAATTATTGTATTGTGCCTTTTCATAGATGGATATTGTTTTCATTATCAGGGTTGAAATTTTACAATTACAAAATCATAGCAAAGGACCTGACCATACCAACATAATTCAATAACCTTTAACAACCCTAAAGCTATTTCCTACAAAACCTTACATGGCAGGACTCCAGTGGTTTCATAAGAGTGTTCTCACTGGCCATTGGTAGGTCACAAACCACTGGCAGCTTGATAAACAGTTACTCTGCCTCTCACTTGGGCCAAACACCAGAACAATAATTCATCTCTGCTCTGCAGCAGCAGAATGAAGGTCCTACCTACTCCACTGACTCCCTTGCAAAATATAAGTTCTACTAGACACAAGCCTTCTCCTGAACCACAAGCACTGCATTTCACATGCCCTCTCAGACAGGAGATACTTTTGCACACACTTTCAGAGAGAAGATTCATGCATCTCAAAGTCTATAATAATGCATGTCATCATCAAAAACGTATTGAAGTGACTGCTTGGGAGTACCCAAAGCATTAAAATATAACATCAACCCATTATATTAAGAGGCTTTTTTTTTTTTTTTTTAAATTTTTGTTTCCCCTCTCCTCCATACCCCACACCACCTTTTAAAACAAGGAGCTCCATTTCTCCTCTCCAGAGAGGATGCTGACAATCCCATTTGCTTTCTGAAATAGTTTTGGGACTCCAATCACTTTTGAAGTGCAAAGCCAACAAGTATAAAGGAAATTCCCTGGAGGCACGTTAGTCAATACAGTGAAATTCATGTTTAACATACTGAATGCTAATGAAGGCAAACTGCAGTTACTTTACTGCATGCTACATCATTAAAAGAAGTATTAAAACTGCGTTATTTCCAAAGACTCAGTTTTAAGAACACACAGACCACCTCAGATGCTTAGAATAGTAATCTGTGTTTGAAGTGACAAAAGCATTACCCCCCATAGGCCTCTCTTTTTGTCAAAAAGGTAGAAAACTTCTCACCCAAACTGATCTTAAAGGCACCCTATATATCCAGCTCCTTCATTTGCTAGAATAAAGTATTTTGAAAGTCTGTTTGATCACTAAAACATCTCCGGACACAGATATTCCTAGAGGGAAAAAAAAAAAAGCATCCCCTTTACAGAATTACTTTTGCAGTTTTATATCCTTTACTATTACCTTTTTCATCGCGTCACTTGTTTCTTTGCACAATCCCCTTTACATTCAATATAAGGAGTTGTGTAACCTAAGCCAGCCACATTTACCTAAATAATGATAGACAGAGTCCTGTAGTCTGTCATTTCAAGTGACCCCCCCCCATTACTTTTTTTTAAAACTTAACTTGAAAGCTGTCTCACAGTTGAATTCAAAGACAAACTTTTGCTCTCTGAAATGCAATTAAAAGTAAATCAGCGAACCACTAAGAACATTTCAAGTTCTGCTTTAGCATTTTAAAGATTATAACATGCACTGCAGTTATGCAAATTAAAAACAAGACACTTTCTACCCCTCCCCCAATCAATAATACAAAACGTTAATCCACGATATAAAACATACATGCAGTGGCTAACTGGATGATACAATTATGGCTTCGCATGAATAAATGAGATGAGGAATTCATACAAGATACTTTGTGTAACTACATCCATTTTTAAAACCTAAGTAGCTCTTCAAAGACTACACAGGAAAGTACATGTTTCTTAGGAATCATAAGATTAAAACAAAATCTGCTCTCTCACAGTTCTCCACATGTTTGATGGGATGTTGCTTCTACAATTCAGTTTAGCTTTTCTTTAGTGAAATATACATTTAAATTTGATTAATGTTGAGCTTGACTGGTGTGGAAACTGATGGCTTTGTCTTACTTTACAAGCAGGCCCAAGTTAATCTAAATATTTGTACTACTGATCAGCAACGTTCCTTAAGTGTGTTTATTTGGCTCAATTCTAGTTTCTGGTAAAATAACAGACTAATCCTGTCAACACACATGGCAATATCCCAAAGTTACAGATGTAGAAATGGCAGCAGAAACGGTTGCACCTTTCTGTGCATCGGGGTCAATTAGCAGCTACCTACAATCAGGTAAGAATTTAGCTAATCATCTCTGTATTAGATCAGACAGAACTCTGCCTTTGGGGCATTTGTTGTCAACTTATTTTAGTAGAAGGGAATAATATCAGTCCTTCAAAAATAAGAACAAAAGCAAGAAAATAAACCAAGTGCTACTTGTCAAACATACCATCAGTACAATCGCCCGAGCAGTTTGTTCTGCCAGTATGACCAACTTGTTATGCTTTGGGGTTGCTGCTCTGAAGATGACCTCCACTCAGTCAATACCCCTTGGAATTTGAGATTGCTCACATAGTAGGGCTGTTTGGTTTTCTTGGTGGCTACTGACTGTTGGGTGTTGCAGGGTGCTTTTATTTGGGGGGGATGGAGGAGTGGAAAGTTACTCTGTTTTTAGCTTGAGGACCTAGCTTTCACTGTCTTCGAATACAATGCAGTAAGCTTGCCACCTCATGTTCTCAAAAACAGAGCACACAGTTAAACAGATTAGGTTGATGTATTCAACATCTGAGGACATTAAGACGACTTTCAAATTGCTTGGAAGTTAAAATTCATTAGTGAAAGGCCAAAAGACTGGCTGATTCTACCAGTCTCTACTAAAGAGACCTCCAACAAATATCCAAGATTGAAGCCTTTCGATACAAACTAATAGCACATCCGAAGAACTCCAGTTTCACTAACAGAACTCAGAGTGGAGAAAGAGAGAATAACCATCATCAGCTTTCTCTATGTCTTCATAATTCAAGAATCCTTTCAGGTGTGTTTTCTTCTAGAACACAACAACTTCTGACCTACAGTCTATCTCTTCCTTTCTATATACAAAACATGTTGCTTTTATGGGCAAACTGTCTAGTTATACTCTTGTAGTCCATACAGAACATCCAGAATTAGCTTTTTTTATCTCCATATTCCTTGAAGGTATCTAATCAAATAACTGTATTTCCATTAAATACCATATGAACTACCATGAAGCTTCATTGTAAAATTACAGCAATTGTCTACAATATGGAAATCCAGAAGGTTTTCATTATACTTTTCCCTCCTCCTTTCCATATTGCATTTGACACACCTGGAACCAGTGGAAAATCTATAGTATTAGTGTGGAAAATAAGAATCACAGCAAATCCACCTGCAGTACAGACATGGTATTCTGAGAAAAGTACTGCTACTACATAGACAGACAGAAAGGTGTAACACTTCTTGATTACTGGGCATATCTGCAAAACCAAATCACTTAGTGATTTATTTAGTTTGGCTTCTTATTTTCTTTTTACTACTGAGCAGTAATGTGATTGTATCCTCCTCTCTTAGTTTTGAGTGTTCCCATTTCACATCCAATCATACCCACAGATGTATACAAGCCTCAATTTTAACTATTTTTACTTGGCAGCCAAAAGACCACTATGAACAGACTTTGCTGAACAGAGGCACGCTTACCTGTTTTTTGTCACCTCTCAGAAAAGCAACCCTGAGACTTGAAAAAGCAATGTATGACTGTAAATTCCATGCACCTGAGTAATTGTTGAAATTAATATTCCAAGAGGTACAAACTAGTGCAACTGGTAATGAGGACACCAGATTATGCGTACAGAGCACCTGCATGTTGATGTTTTACAGCCTGTGAGACTTCTGCAGAATTGCAGCCAGTAATACAAGTTTGCCTTCTCATTTTCACAAGTAGCTCCTTTACCGATGAACCGATGATCAAGTTTAGCAACCATATCAGACAAATAACAACACTTATCTTTAACACATCCTACTTTTGAAAAAGATTACACGGTTCCAGAAGTGGGATCAAGCCCTACACAGAACATGTCTGGTTTACTGCAGCAAGACTCCAAGTACATCCTTCTGCTTTAAGATAACTTTATTAGCAGAGGGAGGCGTTGTTTGTTTGCAGGCAGATACTTTCACAGTACCTTTCATCAATTTCTTGAAAGTGAAATAAAAAGGCAAACAGTTTGCCCAGAATGCATTTATTTGCTTTCAAGCAAACCCACAAGTTTCACTAAGAAGCAGAATGAAGTTGAACATTCATTGACCACAAGCCAAGAAATCTTTGTCGCAATCTTTCCCCTTTAGCTTCCCTTCCTTTGGTTAGGCTGTTTCCACAACAGTCTCTCCCACTACCCATCCTGCTAACATCTCACAGGATGAAAATAACTCTTAGAGGCATTTCGCTCTGACAGATGGAAGCACTCAGGTAATGTAATTTCAGTAAAATTCTCCCAACATAGTATCAGAAGCTACCACACACTCCAGTGTAATGAAATGCTAGTAGCACTCCCTAGAAATTCTGTGTTGGTTTGGTTTTTTGTTTTCTCTTAACAATCATGTTGGTGTTTCAAAAATTATGCTGATTTGTTTCAGATTGGGTTGAGTCAGATCGCCAGGGTAGCCCAGAGTTTGGATTCAAATAAAAAAAAAGAAAACACTTAAAAAAAATAATCTCAGCTGCAACTACCACATTATGCTTACAATACACAATTGCCCAGACTCTTACAAAACTCACCTTAGAAATTAAATCACTTTTTTCATCAAAAAAAGGTTTGTTAAACTCATATTTAGATTGAGACTGGGGAGTTTAAGCTGTCAGGCTACCTCCTAGCCCAGGGGAAAAAAAAACAAAACCACCAAAAAAACCCACAAAACATGCTGACATGCATGTTCCCAAAAGGTCTTACAGCAACTTCATCTTCCTACAAAAAGTGCTTTTCAGAGGCTTTTAATACGGCTTGCAATAAATGCAGGATCCGAGGACCGCAGGGGGTGGATAACTGCTTGTAGTTTTCTCAAATCCTCTTATTCCACCCACTCTGAGAACTCTACAGCACAAGTTTAATGAGTAAGTATACCACAGTTCTACAGCAAAGCTCAGCCACATTTGCACCCCAAAACTACTCCCAACCCCAGATCTTTATTTTTTCTGCAACTGCTCTACAGAGACAGGCCTTGAAGTACTAGTTTGAGTGCTGCCTATACATCGCTGTGTCTCAGCCTCTGAAGTGCATTCTTTATCTTCAAATAATAAATGTCTTTTATTGTTTCAGGGAAAATCACATTTCACGTTTTCTGTTGGATGAAGGATGTGTGAATATTCAACAAACAAACTGATGTTTCATCATGGTCTTGAAGAGCGAGCAGATCTGATAATTTGTAAAATCATATTTTAAGAAATACAATTAAAGTTTCATTTTCATGCATCATGCTCAGATGGTGACATTTATGACATTTTCAATTTGAGCAATGTCGCTAGGATGGAGAGGTCTGAGATTTACTCATTTCATTCAGCAGAGCCCTGTTACACACCAGTACCTACTTTAAACAATCAGGATTTTTAAGGCCTAACCATGCTCTACCTGTGCAGCTATTTTTTATTTGTCTTCA
Source organism: Nycticryphes semicollaris (assembly GCA_013400055.1). Classification (NCBI taxonomy): domain Eukaryota; kingdom Metazoa; phylum Chordata; class Aves; order Charadriiformes; family Rostratulidae; genus Nycticryphes; species Nycticryphes semicollaris. The sequence goes on along the minus strand of VXBJ01007145.1, from coordinate 459,713 downwards.
CAGACTGTCGACCAATTCTAATATTTTGGAAGTGAAAGAGTCCAAAGTGCTCAGTCTAGACAAAATACTCCTGGCTCGATGATCTTATCATTAAGTCTGGTACAACTGGGCTGCACTATAGGCAGAGCATCCTTGCCAACAGAATAGCAATTTTCAATCATGCATGAGACTGCTGAGGGTAACTGTGAGCGTGTTCATTGTATACATGATGAAAAAATAGACACTTGGCTCTTACTGTATTACATTTTGGCCCTAGTTTAACAAAACATCCATGTTTGCATGTGTTTATAAGGCAAGATGTATGACACACACCATCATAGTAAGGACTTGCACTTACATCAATTTCAGCGCCTAGTGCCATTTTTAAGTCAGTGAGAAGCAGGTTCCAGAACAGCTTCAGAAAACCAACCCTCTTTTACTGCCTCCATGCAGCTTCTCTAGATAGTCACCATCTTTTTAGTTCAATAGTATGACCAAGATGGAGAAATCCAGAATCAAGTGATGTCAGAATCCAGTGATATAACCTAGAATCTACCTAGCTATCTGTTATTTCTCAATTCGTCACTGAGTTACTCTAATATTTTCAACATAAAAACAGACATCCTGATCCTTCCATCACCAGACTTCTCTCCATGTCTCCCAACTCAAGGAACAGTGAATAAATTCCTGGACAGTCAGGAACATAACCTGAACATCATCTTGGATTCAAGCCAAATGCGAGGACCTGTATAGAATTCTATGCCTAAATCTCTCTCCATAAGACTGTTGGCATTCCTTTTTCTAATGGATCAACACTTACCTTCAAGTACTTCCACATTCCAAATAATCTCATCTCCAAAACATCAGGCTGAATGCCTAAAAAAGTAAATAGCAGTGTGTGCCCACTTTTTTTTCTTCTATTTTTCAGTGCAGTATCTTTCAAAACAGCTTTTTCCATCCTGCCATTCCCATTTTGTAGTATATCATCAGAAATTTGCAAAGCTTCCTTATTATCTTCTTTAAAATCCTACTTAAAAAAATAAGTATTTTTTTGATAGAAACAAGAAAACTTTCCAGACAACAGCTGCCAGTTGCTACATGATATTACTACAACACTTTTAACGTTAACAATGTAGAATTGTCCAGGTCTTCGGAAATGGTAAAGATGATATTTAAAGTAACCAAGATTTCCTAACACAAAAAGTTACTGATGACATGTGAAAGTTTCCTTGGCAGCACAGAGGTACAATGTGGGAAACCACTTTTAAGTGATCAAGTAGCTGCTGCATTCTTTAAAATTCATTTAATAATATCAACATTCTGCTCTGTATTAAGAAACAGAAACAACAAAAAACAAACAAAAAACCACACACACACAACTAACCCCAAAACGAACCCAAACTGCTGACAGCTACAGAGCCCTCTAGAAAAAAAAAATATCTAATGAAAATGTCTACTTACCTTTTCAATACTGTTACAATATACTTAAAGACATATGTTATTTCAGACCCACATTTCTAAGTTCATATAAAATGTATTGTTCTAAGATAGGCCTTTAATATCACAATTTAAATAATTAAATTGCTTAAATCTTAAGGATAGACTATAATCCACTGGTTACAAGAAACAGCCCCCTAACTGACACATTCACACAATTTTTATGCGCCTTTGCACTTTCATAAAAGAGAAATAGCCGTCGCCCCTATTTGAATGAGTCTAGATCACAAAGACATTTCCTCTTTCCCTACTTCACACTAACAAATCCCCCGAAGACTACAGACAAGTTTCCCACCACCACAGGGGTGCAAGGGCCAAAAAGCAAACTTAATGAGGCCAAACGGAGACCTTCTCTTGCAGAAATGTTAATCTTACTCTTAAGAGAAACAGAGGGGAAAAGAGAACCCCATAAAATCTGTAGGTGCACAAAACAACCTAATAAAAATGCTTACAGCATTTCTTTTGTCCAAGGTTGTCAAGAAAGGCTTTAATTCATGAGAACTAGTGGGAATACAGTTCCTCTTATTAAAGTATATTAATTAGTGTAATATATACAATTGTCTCCTTTGAAAAGCACACCAAACCCATGAGATGAACAGCAGGGTCCTGAAAGGACCCGCCCACCACCTTGGATTTACTCCTCTGAGGATGAAGTCCCAGAAGCTGCCTCTGAAGCTTTGGCTCTTTTCATGTTGAAAACCTTCATTTTACAAGCATAAATAATAATGGCATCATTAGCAGCAACAAAGCTCAAACTTCATCAGGAACTTGCTGTCACTCTGATAACGACTCTCAAAATTTGAAAGGCTAATCTACAAATTGGCACCTAGCTTTCAAATTGCAGATTGTCGATGAAATCACTAAATATATTTCCCAGGTCTGAAACATGAGTGTCGTTAAGACACTGGGCCTTAGTGCTTCATTTTATATGTGCATGTAACGATGCTTATTTGGCTCACAGTGATACCGTGATCCCTAGAAGTTTGCAGCAGCAATAGAAGTACAATTATCCCATGTGCTGGCTGATAATAAACAGCAAGTTTTAGCAGTCAGCCACTGCCTCTGAACACCTTATTTCAGATGAAAGTAATTCCAAAGCATAATTTTGGATACCAGCTTAGATGGTAAACTCTAAGAACCCACCACAAAATTCATCATCTCTACCTGAACATGACTCAAAGAAGCAAATTACTGGAGGTCACAAGTGTGTTTCAGAGAAAAATTACTGTGTGTTCACAGCTGACAGCCATCTTTTCAGTTTTACGTTTCAGATTTACCCATAGATATATTTATATTCAATGTATGTTTTTTCTCCAGATGTGCTACCAGCCAAAAGATGTAGCATTAAGTGCACAAGTGTTCTTAAGAAAGAAGGAAAAGAAATAGTTCTACAATCTATTTAAAAAAGAAAATCCACAACACCAAACAGGATCATTCTTATTTTCATGCACACTACTGCCATAAAGCTTGTGTAAGTCAAAACATATCCATCACTTCACTGGCAAAGACCTCTGCAACATGAGCTTATGAGGGTTAGCATGGGTGAGAATGATTAGCCTTTTAACTCATGCAACAATTCTGATGATGCCTAAGGAGAAATAGCCAACTTACCCTGCTGTTGACAGGGCTAGGAATAATCATAATTTTTGTCACTTAAGTCAATTATACTCAGCGTCTTCATACTTACACGGAGCGAAAAGTCAGTGAAGTTGTTAATTTTACAAATCAGTTTTCAGAATTCAGCCACACTTGGAAGCCGTGTCTGTTTAATCACTGCTGCCACCTTGTACATAAGGCAACGATGTCAACAGTATTATGTTTTTGACTGCAATGTTTCTTCAAAGGCAAAGAAAGCACCCAGCTTGATCAAACCATGATTCAAACCAGCCTCCTCTTACTGTGAGGCCCCTGGTTTTTCTGAACCTAAGAGGCATTCATCCATCGTTTCAGCACTTAGCTGGTCATGCCAACTTCTTAAAGGTTTAAGGAAGACATGGGGAGAAGTGAGGAAAAACACGTTAGACTCAAAATTCGTTAAATCTTGCAGGAGGTTTCCCAGTAAAGTAAATTCATTTGCAAAGAACAAGACAGGTAAGGGTTTGTGGGGAGATGAATAAAGAAGCACAGCAAGCAGATCCAGGCCAAGTTCTACATGTATCTAAAAAAGACAGCTTTTTCAAGTGTTGCTCCAACATTTCAGAAGTACTCCAGATTTAGAGAGTTATGTTCCACCCTAACTTCTATTAATATGTTTTACTGTTTATTTTAGAAACAGAAGTGCATCTATCATATCAGTGGTCACAATTTCAGAATACACCATGCCAAAAAAAAAAAAAAAAAAAAAAAAAAAGAAAAGAAAAATACTAACTTCACAGTTTCTCCAAACACTGCTGTAACCTGAGTCAGCAACAGCACAGAAAAAAAAAAGGCACTGTGAATCTTAACTCACTCCTCCTGTGGCATGTTTACCTTTTTTACTCGACAGTCTACCAACCAAGTATTTACTAGAGCCATACTTACTTGAACTGCATGTAAAAATATCACCGAAGATACACACAGCCTCACTGAAACCAAAGTAAAAATTCTTACCAAAAAACCCCACATACATGCCAAAGAGAAAGAAACTAAACACTGGCAAGCAGGTCTATAAAAGTTTCATCACTGTGCCGCTAAAGCAAGTATATGTCCAAAAAGCACTCCCCTGCCCTCCAAACATTAGCAGCAGAGTTTAGCTTTTATCTTGGCAATTTAGAAAATCACTCTTCAACTTTAAAAAGCTATGAATTCATTGAAGTAAGATCACTTGGCTGCAATATTTCAATACTACTATTCTACGCAACAACAGAAAACTGCAAAAGGGAGTACTCACAAAAGGGAGCACTGCCAGTCTCTCACCTCCTTGGAATCTTTCTCTCATACACAAGCAGTATTTCTTAGCCCTGGCTTTTGAGCTGTGTTCCTCCTTTCTGAACTTTGGAGGGAGAAAAAAAATACACAATTCCAATATTACACTTATATTTACAGACAGTCTATCTTTCAAATTGAATTCAAGTGTAAAGACAACAGTGAACAAATCCTGGTGTTCTAAAAAGTAGCATCTATGAAAGCAACTGACCGAACAATGATACCCGAGACGAGCAAATCAAATCAACATTTAACTTACAGGACGTTTAACACTTGAGCAACTGAGCAGCAACACTGGAAAGCACTTCCAAAGATCATCTAGACTACCTCAAAGTAAAGGCAAAAGTTATCGACAGCACTCCTGAGAAGTATTTACAAGTCTGTTCTTAAAAAACTTCTTGTGATGGAGATGCTATAGCTATCAAACAGAACCTGTTCTACTGCTTACGTTGTCTCCTGCAGAGAGGAAAAGAAATAAGAGCCACACAGCTTTTCCTTTTTTTCCCCCCAGTTGATTTTTAAGTATTTAAAAATTTACTCCTCCCCTCAGCTGTATCCATTCCAATCTAAACCACTCCTGTTCTCAAACTCCCTTTATCTACAGGCTTTCTTCTGTTAGACATTGACGCCGTGTTCTAGATGCAACTCATTTGATCCATGTTTGTATTGAAATGCTTCCCAGAACTGGACAAAGTTCTGCTAGTGATACCTTAGCAATCCCAAGTGGAAGAGGTATTTCATTCAGACAGCCTGTTTCAATACACCCGCACACTGCTTATCATTTCTCATAAAAGCGTAACACTTGTGATTGACTATAAACTCTAGAAATTTCTTCAGAGTAACTACTTTATTAGCGTCTGCACAGCAAGCTTGGTTACATCCAAAGTATTTTCTACCCTTAATCAACTGTATTTTTTTTTCCAGATTATTTCTCTACTTCAAGAATCTTGTAAACTTTGCAGTTGTAAGGTATCTGAATTCTAGTTCTGTCCTCAGATAAACTCACAGATCCTCCCAGGTTGTTGTTCCAGAAACTAAGACACAGAAAGCAGCAGTGGAAGAAAGATCAAAACACAAAATGCTTTTCAATTTCAATCCTTATATATGCAATTAAAACACTTCTCACTAGCTCACCTGTTAAAACAGCAATCAAAGCAGTGCTAGACATTTAAGAAAACTGTGCGAGTTAAAATATGCAAAACATGACAAAAATTATTCTGGTGAGAATATAGTATGTAAAGGGGGGGAGGAGGGGGGGAAGTCTGATAAGCCAAACCAGAAAGAGGTTGCTATAAGAACAGGGTGTGCTCTTTTATTTTTGGTACTATACCACGGGCAGACAAGAATTCATGAAAACAGGCCACATGCGACGGAAACGCAGTTTTAAAAGTACTAATGAATTAAAGAGAATAAATTTTATCCTCAAGTAACTTCTTTTATTAACTAAGTAACTGTAAATATCTGAAGTATTACCATAAAATAAGGAGTTATACACTTGTCATCATTTGGTTATGAGAACCCATCAGTCCTCCAGAAAGAACACATTAGAAACTGATACATTATAAAGTTATAAACCAAGATGTTCAGAAGATGGTAAAAAAATCCAATGGGACAATAACGATCATGCAAACCCAAGCTGCTAATTTTTTTATTTACTTAGGCAGAAAAAGGAAAAAGCTAACTTTGATAGACATCAGCAATAAATGAGATATGATCCAGGCTATATTTGCTGCACGGTTACAACTTTTTTTTTCCCCAAATGCTTCAAGACTAAAGGGAGGCAGGGGAAATCCATAAATTTGGATGCAACAACTGGAGATTTAAGTGCTAATCTAAATTCTCAAAGCAAAAAAAAAAATCCAGGAAAAAAAAGCAGAGCTATAAGCATATATATATATCTGGATAGCTACACAGGCAAATAAGTAGCTAAGGACCTAACACTTCATATATACACAATACCTACCCTATTAACACATCCAGCCAACAACAATATACATCTGTTTGGGGAACTTGCACCTTTGTTCTAGGAAATGCAGTCCAATCGTTATTTTAACAGCAAAGAAGAAAGTAACTCAGAAATGTCTCACCTTATTAACCAGGGCTTTTTCTGGCCTATGTACCCTTACATCTCAACTACCATCTCTACATGCAAAGAAGACTCTCCCTAGAAACAAAATAAATAGCACAAGCGCAAATGGCATGTTCTGTCTCCCAATTCATCAGAAGCACTACCTCAAAAGCTTTATTATTGACAGCAATTCCTGGTGGGAGGCAGGGAGAAGGGGGCTTTATACTGCATACAGCTTTGTTTTACACTTATTAGCATTAGGTGCAATACTGACAAACAGAAGGACTCTCTCATCTGTAAACAAAACACATGTATGGAAGACGTAGAATTAAGACATGAAAAAAGAAACTTGGAAAAGTTAACTATAATTGGCCAAAACAAATAGTTTCTAAATCAAAATCAAGGTCTAACAAATGTAGTAGTGGTGGAGTACCCCAGGTCCATCAGGAAGAACACACTGAGCTATTCCAAGCTTTTTGATGTAGTAGTATAAAGGTTTTATAATAAGTGTAATGCACTGGAAATCCAGCCCAGTAACAATCCCCATCTCGTATACTCTGCAAAACAGATTCATAACCCTTGAAAACAAAGTATTTCAATATGAGCAGCACTCCATCACCAATCATTAAATATGTTAAACCTTAAGGCTTGATCACTTGATACTTTCTGTATATCTAGAGCTGCTGTACATCCAACAATAAAAAGCAAATGACACCGATGAACAAAGGCCAGGGTTTTTTTTCCAGTAACTGTGGTGTATTTCAAGAAACCATTAAACGTTCATCATATGACATACTGCAACATTATCTATTTCTCATTCAAGTAAAATTAAAATATTTCTACCAAATAAAGTCTCCAGAGAAAAAATGGGCAAAAAAAAAATGATATTGACATATTATCACTAAAAGTTATTGCCACTGACCACAATTATAAATGTTCCACTTGGAAAACAGGAAAAATAAATTTTAAAAAACCATAATAACTTTAAGTATGTCATGTAGGGATAAAATGACTCAACTTCCATCTCATTATTTTGTAACTGTTCTTAGCTGACAGCAGAATAAAAAAATAAATTCTTTCTCTCCATATTTAAACCAAGAGGCTTTTTTAGACTATAAAAAAGAGCATGTCATAACAGCAAAAAAGAAAATGAATGGAATGGTAAAATGCAGCATGTTTAATGCATGCAAATGAACATCAGCCACCTGTTGCTGGTCAATGCATCAGTAGTTCTATTATTTGCAGCATGTTTAGGAAAATTGATTTGTTATGTACCTTCTTCACTAATCAAAGAACACGTAATTAACTTACTTTATGGAGAAAATTGTCATTTTATTCAGTTCAATCATTTGACAGCACAATTTGAAAAAATAATTGTATTTTGCCAAAACACTAACAACAGGAATTTGAAACTACTGGTTGTAGCCTTTTTTTGATTGTATTTCAGAAAGAAAATGGGGGCCAGTTATATAAAAAGTAAAAAATTTATATAATGACATCTTTTATGAAGCTGTTGTTTTTCTAAGAACCCTATTTCACTTCACAAAAGGGCAGTCTTATTCCCTCAACAAAGCAGCTGAAAGGAAAGCAGCAACAAGTAAATGCCCCCCTACCGTGTCTGTGAAAAGGGTACGCTCCCATCATGAAGCAATCATACAATCTCACTTGTTGGGGATGCAAGTGCTGGTGCTATTGTATATTCTGCATCATCTCAAGAGGAGAAAAACATTTATCCATTTGCCATGCAAAGGACTCCAGTGAACCTCGCTTCCTCACAGACTTTAAAATGATGGCGGGCTTGAGGAGGACTCTTCATGACAGCCACTTTTACTCAGCTGCTTCATAGGGTTTAGACTGAGGTGACCAATCATAGCCTAACAAAAAGATAAGTGTGTCTGAACACAATGCAATCCAGAGATGTGAGCAACCCTCTTTGCTGTCTCCAGCACCACAGTTTAAGGAACACTGAAGGCAGTCAACAAAAACAGAGAATACTTGAGCATCCGAAAGACAGATGGCAATCCGAGGAGGTATCTGTTGTTATTTGAATACAAGGGCTCTTTAGAACCAGCAAGATTTTTCCCAAAGAGTCTGAAAAGTTTTGGCTGTGTTAGTTCCTATCCAAGTGCTATTATTAGTAACCAAGTTAAATAACACCAATTCATCTCCAAGTATGATTAATGGCAACATAATACCATTTTGCCCCACCAACCTTTTTTTGTGAAGTCTCGCACTTTAGAAGCCAAACACACACACAATAGGAATATGTGGTCACTAGGCTAATAAACCAAACATATAAACGACATGCCTCAGGGAAAAAAGAAAATGTGTGATGATAATTGAAGTCCATTTCTAGGAAAATACCAGTCCATAGCAGGGATCAGAATTCAGGCCCTAGTTGTTGCCCTTCTTGCTCTACACAAAGGAGGAAATCAAAGAGAGATAAAGGGCTGACAGTTACACGATCAGTCAAAGAGGTAAGATAACAGCTTTTGGAATAAGTCAAATCCATCCCTGTTCCTTTAGGACTCCAACACCAACTTCTACAACAGACCATTGGTCTTGACTCTTTAATACCTTTCGATAGAGATAAGTAACATGCAGAGTGCAATAGTACTCCTTGGGTAGAGAGGCCTTACAGGGAGGTCTGGATAGGCTATAAAGCTGGGCCATCACCAACAGTATGATATTTAACAAGAGCAACTACCGGATTCTCCACCTGGGATAAGGTAATCCTGGTTATACATACAAACTCAGTGGCATAAGGCTGGAGAGCAGCTGCGCAGAAAGGAATCTGGGGATTTGGGTTGATAGCAAGTTGAATACAAGTCAAAAGCATACCCTGGCAGCCACAAGGGCCAAGCATGTCCTGGGGTGCATCAAGCACAGCATAGCTGGCCAGTCTACACTGCAATGGTGCGGCCCCACCTTGAGCACTGTGTGCAGCTTTGTGTGTCTCAATGTAAGACAGTCATCAAACTATTAAAGTGTGTCCATAGGAGGGTGACAAAGGTGATGAAAGGTCTCAAGGGCAAGAGGAGGGGCTGAGGTCACTTGGTTTATTCAGCTTGCAGAAGGCTGAGAGGTGACCCCATGGCAGTCCACAGCTTCCTCAAGGGAGGCTGCAGAGGGGGAGGAGTTGATCTCTCTCTGCTGACCAGCAATAGGGCACGAGGAAATGGAATGAAACTGCACCAGGGGAAGTTCAGATTGGACGTTAGTAAAAGGTTCTTCACCGAGTGGGTGGTCAGTCACTGAAACAGGCTCTACAGGAATGTGGTCATAACACCAAGCCTGTCAGAGTTCAAGCAGTGTCTGGACTATGTTCCTAGTGATATGGTTTGGTTTTAGGTAATCCTGGAGGAGCATAGAATTGGACTCAATGATCTTTATGGATCCCTTTCAACTTACAATACTCTGATTCTGTGATTATTCAAGATTTTGACAGCCCAAACAGGGATCTTCAACTTCTTCATACCACTGCTCGCAAAGAAACTTAGAGTACAGTGGTATGAAAAAAAGTTAATTAATGCAAAAAAAAAGTTAATTAATGCTCCCATAAAGAAAGGAAGAGAACATCTGAGTTCAGCAAATACTGACTTTTCAGTCATAGCATCAGGAAAGTGGGGAATGGGAGAGTTAATTTACAGAGTTAAAACAGCATGAACTCAAAAGAAGGATCATCTCTTGCACAAGTATGGAAAATAAAAGTCTATTTGAGTAGAAAAACACATGCACATGTGGAATTCAGTCATGTTGGTAAGGAAATTAAGATGAAGGTCCAGCTATATACATGGGTCTCTTTTGTTCTGTCCTTCAGAAATGATGCTTTGAATATTTCTGTAGGATTTTTAGTAGCTTTGTCTATTCACTTCTAAACAATCAATCCCCAAAACAATATTCACTAGGTCTGCAAACTACAAATTGAGATGTTAAAATAAGTAACTTTCACATAAATACATTTAATAATTTCTACTGTTCAAACTGTAAGAGTTCTGGCCGCACTTGGAGACAATATTACAAAACTAATTCTGTATTCCTAGAAGAAGATATCAACAAAGTTCTTGCTCAGATTGAAAAGAGTAAATGATAAACTGAATGATAAATAAAAAATAGTACAGGTATGATGGAAAATAACTATATAGCAAAGCTAAAGTAGATCATATTGGCTGCACATATAAACAGGTACGTATAAGGATCCAAAGGGGGGGAAACAACCCACACCACTAAACTAAAAAACCCCACACAGATTCCAGAATAGCTACTGATTTAAAAATCTCTGTGACTATTAATGGCCTGAAGTAATGTATTTGCACATATCAGGTCTCATTATTGTCAGCCAGAATTCAGTTAAAGGCTGAAGTCACCCACCTTTAGTTAAAAGTAAAATAGTGTTTGGATATCAGAAATTGTGGTAGAACAAGAAGCTACTTCCTTCCCTGCTTAAGTCATCTGAGCTGGCATTGCTCACCTGTTAATTTAAGAAGATTCTTCAGGGTTGGATTGGTTTTAAAACAAAAACATCCTCCAAAAATGTTCCCAAAAGTTTACTTCTGTTGCAAACCAATGTATTTGCAACTACATGTAATGATTCAGCAACCACAGTTAAGAAACGAGAACATTATACAAGATGCCAGTATTCTCAGAAAACAAGCACACGACTGCCAGCAATGGTACTTCAACAGATTCCATCTGATTAAGTCTTGCACTGCTGATCAGAACGGAGCACAGAGAGGTGATTACCAAAATTAAAACGAAACTTCTGCTCCTCAAGACAGTAATTTTATTCAAAATTACGAATACTTTGTACTTGTCAGTCTTTGGCACGCTTTGGTTAATATATTTACATCAATTCTATTTTATAGATGGAAGAACTCAAATATGAAGACGTTCCACCTCACCTTTACAGTCCTGTAAATGAATACAATCACAATAGGGAACTGTTACCTAGTTGTGCTTGTTGTAATTCATTAAGCGCAATGTTTTCTCTAAGGTGTATGCCTTTCAAGTTGCTATGAGAGAGCTTTCTCCAGAGTGTTCCAGTTCTTATAAGACACATTGAAAACAGATTAATTTCTCCCTATTATCCTAAAATGGAATGGTACTGTTTGGAATACATCAGAAGACCACCTTGTAGCAACAAATCAATTTTAAGAGAGAAAGGGAAAAAAAGCAAAGCTTTCAGTATTGCTGAATTTCCCCCTCATTGCTGGAAGTTTGGTTTTCAAGGCTCATACTTCTTTTTAACTGGCCACTCTAACAGTTTATGCTCCGCTTTTTAATTGAAAGTCCTCCTACCGCACATCTGGATGTGACTCAGCCTGGAATTCAAACTAAGGAATTATGCAAAGCTGTCCCTAAAGTGAAATCCACAACTGTCAGGTTTAAATACTAATCTCCCTTCGTTAGGATTAGTTTCTCTACACTACAGAAATACAGTGCACTTACATGCTTGCTGCATTGGAAAAACACTTCATCTTCACATCCAGAAACACTTCCAGCCTTCTGCAGACATAGCTGTCATCATTACACAAAAGATACCAACTCTAAGTCTTGACAATGGCTGTCTAAGCACTGGTTCATTTTAAACTGATGTCATGCCACTGTGTCTTTCAGCCTCTCTGGTTAGTCAGTATTCTGTGCACCTGCTGCCAGGAACCACTTGGGAACCATATGCAAGATGATCCCTACTAAACTGTGACTTCTTCATAAACACAGATAGCAAACACTGTGATCCATTTCTGGATTATCACTGCACTCATTTGTAAGTGCCAACTGAAGCCATTCCCCAAGCTGCATATTATTAACTGACACAAATGACTGTCAACCATCCAGCAGGACAGAGAACAAAGAAGAGTTCAGGCTCAGCACTGCTCTAAGGATCACCTTAACTATGACACCACTTTGGTCTACACTTGAGAATGTCTGCATAGAGCACACCTCCTGGTACAAGGCCAAAATTATGAGTTGGGAAGTATTCTTCCTTAGGTTTGAGACAGCTATCCTGTCTGAGAGGTAAGGGATGTGAAATCAATAGTATAATAATCAATTCTGTCAACCTGAAGTGACAGTTGTCAGCATTTGTCATCCTTCAACTGGCAGTAACCAGTAGCACGGCAGTGGAGGTGCAACCGTTAAAGAAACATCTGATAAAAAGCAGCAGAAAAGGTGACAGTACAGAGACTCTCCAGCGAACACTTAACACTATTCTTCATAAGGATGCCATTGGACATCATCTAGATGTAAACTCTGTGACTGGAGAAGAGAATATTAATACACAGACTACGGAGTTTATCTTTTTAATCCGCTATGCTTAGGTATCAAGGCTTCCCATTAGAACATCAAAGGAATCAGAACAGGAGCTGACTCAGAGGCTATGGGCACAGGGTGGGGAGGAAGAGGAAGGGTGCCTTCAAGCAGCTGGTTGTCATATTCTTAAGAGATTATTAGAGGTGACAGCTAAAGGAAATACCTCCTCAAATTAAGATGCATACACTTTGACTTTCAGCAATGCAATCCTCCACGAAAATCCTACCATCACCCGGCTGAATCACTGCCATGTAAGAAACCTTACATCATTTCCTACTAACACAACTGGTACCACAAGCAGAAGCAAGGTCTTAGGCTGTAGCCAGCTATGCTCTTACTCTTACAGATTGTACGTGATCTCAATCACAGAGATATCTTTGTGGAAAGCTTATACAGCATTCTTCATATTACAGTGTGCTGTTCTGCTTTCAGATACATATACCCAAATCTGTTACTGCAATAGCAGCCACAGCTCTGATAAAAGATTTTGGTTTCCAACTTTCAATTTGTTTTCCTGGTTTCAAAACTCCTTCTGTGTTCCTCATCCCCATCCCTAATTTTAGAAAAGATCTATTAAATAGCAGCTTTTCGGTGTAAGCATAGTCCATTAAGAATGGACACTTATGGAAGGAACCTAGTTCATAAATTTTAACATATATTTATGGTATGGTTTTTTGTGCTACTCTATTCAGAGAAGAGATACAGAAAATACTTAACTGGAAAGTAAAATAAATGGTTTTTACTTAAGACAGCATAAACTGGAAATGGTAGAACGGCAAATGCCTTAAAACTACTTATTTTTTACAGTCTTCCATGATATTTACAGCTTTTACACTACAGCCTAGTACTGTACTGCTCCCTCCTAGGAGTACTAAAACTCTTCAAAAGGGTGCAAAGAGCCAACCTGATGAGCTAAATGGTTGGGTTTCTTGTTTTAAGAACAACAAGAGGAAATAAAATAGTTCCACAAATCTTTGTTGTTCAGAGAAGCACCTCCCAGGTACCAACAGCCTGATGCAGTACCAGGAAAAGGCAAGAGTCACTGCAGGGGAAAGCAGTGCATCAACCACCTGGCTTTATGAGAGTTTTCCCTGCCATAGTGAGCTATATCATATGCTAGGTTACCAGGGCTCAGCAGGCAGCCTACTATGTGTCCAAGCTACAGCAGAGTGTGAAAAACTACCAAAAACATACTGCTATGTTACGCAGTAGAGTGTGCTGTGTTACAGAGAGGATCAAAGAGAAAGAAGATTTGATACCCTTCTTCCTCTCCTCAGCACTTCTTCAGCTAAGCTTGTAGAAGAGTCACAGAAGGGTAGAAGGAAGCTACTCAGAGGGACTCGTGTCCATCAGTATTCCCTGTACAGTCTCCTTTTCAACCTCCCCAAGATTCCATGAACTTGTGATCCACACTCCATTGTGAGCCCAAACAAGACCTTTCCCAATATAAAGGTAAACATCTGTAAAAAAAAAAAAAAAAGTGTAGGTCATGTTCATAAAAACCCAAATTTAAATTCCTAAACACTTTAAAAAAATACACAAGACATTAAATAAATTTTCTAACATACTTTCCCAACACACAATAATTGCAAGATGAGTTTCATGCACAACCAAAACCAAGATGATAATTCTAATGCTTAACACAGACTGAACTAAAAGTACTAATTTTCATAGACTTCTATCTATTTTCTCATGTAATTCATCTGTGAACATTCTAAAAGAAAACTGTACCTTCTTTATACTTGATAACCTTCTGCTCAATTTAAGACAGTATAGGACAAACTATTGTTGCTTAAAAGCCACGTTGCTTCTTGGTTGAGCACATCTAAACAGAAGTCTCTGAAATCATTGTATTAATTTTCAGAACATTCTAAAATTTATGTTACTTTTTGTAACATTGCCAGTTTTATCGCCTCTGTTATTCCACTCTGCTGTCAATCCTTTTATTGTTTCTTTGCCCTACAGAGTGCTATCATCATACCTCTTATAATTATAAAAGACATATATTTCTAGTAAAAGTATTTACATCAGTGTATAACAACATTTCTTCAAGAAGCTTGCCAGGCATCTTCATCTGTTTCAAAGCTTTCCAAGCACAAGAGGAAATAATTCTCCCCAAGCACTCATGCAATATTTACAACAGCACGTAAATGCTTGCTCCTATAAACATACATCTGCAGTTTTAATACAGTCCCTCCTCAAAAAAATAAATTTAAAAAAAAAAAAAAGCAGGGTAGGACCAGGAAGGATAAGAAGTTTTAATAGTATTTTATAGTGTCCATCACAGACAAGGCTGTCTTCCAACATACTTTAAAAGCCGTTTTAAGGAGAGGATAATGATCAGTTTTCTTCATGAAGACGAAGGATGGGACAAGTGGTTTACTTCACAAATAAGTAAATTGTAGCTTGCCTGCTAAGAGCTAGCCAATCTATGGAAATATTTAAACAGTAGATTATTTTAGCTTAGGCACATCTATGCATCTGCAGCTTCTTTCCCTACACATTTACCTATTTACAGAACAGCATATTTTAACTGAAAATACTATTTACATGAGGCTGCTTCACTTAATCACAAAATTAAGGCAGATCCAATAACTTGTTGAGCTGCACTCAACAACTGCACAACTTACTAGACACTACAGTTGTAAACCACTTGGCAGGAAATACCTGACAATCATGCCCATGATGCATTTGCTCCAGAGAACAGAAGCATGAATTAGATGATCTCCTGAGGTATCAACCTGACCTGTATTTCTAAAGTTGTTCAAGTCTGTATAAAGAAAAAATAGCTCTATTTGCATGAAAGGTACATATGAATCTTACACTTTCAAATTTGACACTCAGTGTCCTGACATTTACTTTTATTAAGCTCTCACAAACAGCTTCTTCCACTTAAGTTAACCCCAGGAAAAGACCCAAGCAGATGAATTTAAGCAGGCACTGCCCTACTGTAAGTCTAACCAGTAAAAACATGACTCTCCACAAGCTTCTAAAAAGCAAGCCTGCAGCATTGTGCTCACTATTGTATGCATTATCTGACTGCAAGCTGCAGCTTCAATCATATAGGGTGAAAACTCATTCTTCCAGCCTGTATTATTCTATGCCTTCTTCCATCTTCTTAATAGGTCTAAGTAAGCAGTCAGATTTCTTTCTGTGGCTGATTTAGGAAATCAGCTGAAACAATGAAAAGGAAAAGTGTTCTGCATAGACGCGCCTTCCTGAAGGGGCTGTACTTAGCAAAAGGACTCAAGTTCTGTGTGCGTTACAGTTGGGTAACTTCATGGAGCTGGTTACTTGAACATATTAAATATACAGTTCTATCTGGTGACCTAAAAGGCTTTGTAACAGTCAGCTTCTGACAGCCATGCTGTTTTTCAAAGCTTGCTGATCTTTACTGCTCTAAGTATATACAAGAATAGGCAGATTTTTACTGGCTGCAGCCAGTAAAATTTGGAGGGAGTAAGAATGAGGAAGAGTGCTGTAAAGCAGGTGTAGCAGTGCTGTTCTTCTGGCAACACATTTCCAAGAACCCACTAACCTTTAAGTAAAGGGGCAGGGGAATTAGTTTTGCTGAGCAGAAGTGTTATCCAAGCTTTAAAGATTCTTTAAGGAAATAGATACATGAACTTAAGGAAAAAAAAAAAAAAAAGTTCACCAAAAACCCCAAAACACACTCAGTAAAAGCATGTCTCCAGAAAAATGGGCTTAATAGCCACTTCTTACACTGTGAGACTCACTTTACTTGAACTGCTTTGACACTTCAGCAGTTCAAGATGGACAGCTGCCATATGGAAGGAATCATAAGAACATAAAAATGTATGTTCTTTTATTAATATTAATCTCACACAAGAACAGTCAATACAGACTTGTCTTATTTGACAAAACTATGCAAGTTCAATAAATTCTAATTCAAGTCATAGAAAAAAAAAAAAAAAAAACAACAAACTTTTGTTAATAATACCTCTGGTGTCAAATCAACCTTTGTCACACCACCACTGACATCAGTGATATTACAGAAGACAGAAATCAGTCAGTTCTCCTTTGAGCCACATTATGTTTCATTCATCACCCTGCACACCCTATCTTCTTACCCAGAGGGAAGGGAATTAATAGGTCACATCTTAGCCAATAAAATATATTTAGCTATTCTGTAGGGAGAAAACAGTATCTCTAATCAGTCATCCGAACAAGACAACCCAGAAGGTTGTGTGCTGCTGCACATCAATAAACATCTTTATCCAGGAACTGAAATGAAAAATACCAAACCAGTGAAGGTATGAAAGGGGAACTCAAAGCCCTGTCAAAAAAATTACAAAATTAGAGCTGAGCACTGCATTCAGCAAATAGATGATACAGACATGGCAGAAATAAGTAGTGCTGGGAGCTAGGTTCAGATAGCACACTCTGGAATTCTAAGTAACAGGGAAAAACATACCTTCTCTATATATGAATACTATATATATGTATGTATTTTCTTTTGGGTCTTCTGGTAAACACATCAGTCATCTCCTCTTTTCTTTACCTCTTCAGCCTTTACAGAACTGAATCATAATTTAAAAAAAAAAATACACTACTTATACCTATTTCAGGATTCTTTTAATCCCCAAAATCAATTTCTCCTCCATTCTCTCAGCCTCAGTAATTGAAATGCTGCAGGAAATAGTACTTATGAAAAACACAGAAATAAGAAAAAAATGCCTAAATTGTACTTTCACTGCATGTCAAAACAAAAGTTAGACACTTAGGAAGACAAAAACAGTACTGAAATGCTAAGAAAGTATGCTGATTTTTGCCATCCGTGCTGCTACCAAAATACATACAGCAGACTCATCACTTTACTGAAGAACTGTAGCTGTGGAACAGTTTTCCACTATAATTACTGTAACCAGAATAAGACCAACTGGCACTCTTTATCCCCCAGAAAACACCTTGGCTTATGACATTTCATCTCCTTAGCAGGCAGGTTTATGTACACACAACTACACCAAAAAAAAAAAAAAAAGCTTTATAACCTGATGGCAGAAAATTGCAGAATGAATTAGGAGGTACTTCAAATGCCAAGCCATAAAGCTCTTTAGGACTGGAACAGAGAATCAAGATGACATGATTACAAAAACAGCACAAAAGAGCTGGCTAAGAAAGAAGAATGGTGGTGGTGTCTATGTCTGAAAAGCGTTTGAAGCTACAGGTATCTGAACACAAGAGGAAGAAAACTGCAGGATTATTGATAAGAAAGATACAAGATGAAGAGCAAAGGAGCAAAAGTCATCTGTGGCACAAAAAAACCTAACTTTGTTTGGTCAATGTTGCCAAGTACCCATCAGTGAAGTTTAGCTAATGTTCTGTGGAGGGGAAAAAACAGCAAACCCAAACAAACAAAAAAAACCCCACCCCAACAAAAAACAAAAACACCCACACCCCAAAAGCTGCAAATCCCATCAATTTACAATGTTACATTTTGTAAGGTAAACTGAACATACATATACAGTGCATCATAACAGTTAGAGACAGAAAACATCTCTTATGTTATGCAACCTATCCTTTGTTCAATGCAGAATTAAAGAAACATATGTCATGTAGGCATTCTTGCTTTTATCATACTGTTGGCTTTTTATATATATATATATATATGAAAAATGGGATAAGTTCTTTATAAAGGTCTTCCTCAGAAGGAAGTAAAAAAAGAAAATTCCTTCCCAAAACTGGCCTAAAGGGACACGGAAAACCATACATAATAGCCTGTTAGCCTTCCTGCTGACCAAGGCTGAACTTTCTGTACTAATAGATGTGATTCCTACTCCTGCCAACACCATCTGACTCCAGGAGTGGGCCCTGAGCACCACTTACAGAATGAGACATCATGGCATATGACCCTTAACAACACATAAAGGATCAATTCTCCAAAACACGCAAGCATATGTTAACTTCTGTTGAAGTCTACAGGTCCTAGCTATACACATGAATGCTTTCTGGAAAGCCTGAATCTACAAAGACCTAAGACTTTCTTAAAACTCTACTGAATTGGAGGTATCTCTATGCTTTCTGCACGTGTTACTCTCTCCACAACAGTGTAATTCCTGGTACTTGGTAAGAAGCATCCAGCATGGTGCTTGACTGTTCCTCTGAAAAGCTGATGATGCTCCCACAGCCATTTACAAGAAGATTCACATCTGTGAAATAATTACTTACTCATCTACTTTTTTGTGTTCATCTTTTACAGCAGAGAAACATTAATTTACAATAAATAATAAGTCTGGCAAAGGAAAAGTAATTGATTATCCTTAAATTAATTTTAGCCACTCCATTTGCTCCCCAGTCCTATGTGCAGAAGGCTAGCTGCTGGCAGTGAGTGCAGCACTAGCTGCAAGCATGGGATTTAAGCTGGCACTCTTGTTAGAACTGAGGTAATTTAAGTGGAATGTCAGCATGCATTTACTTTTCAAACTTCATTACTCTGCTGTAAGAGGAGAAAGAATGCCTGCTATTGTAATTTTTAAAATATTTACAAAATCTTTGGTATCTGGTTTTAGTCCTGCAGGATTAAAATCAAAACTCTAATGTTTCCTCACATCGTGTTGCTTTTATAAAACAAAAAATAATAATTAGGAGGGAAAAAAACTCACACATTTAGTGAAAACATAGGTTTTAAAGAGAAACATGACCACTCTTCACTCTAGAAAAAGTTCAAGGCTACTGGTGAGTTAAAAGGAGTTACATGTGGACAGCTCTGCAAGCTATGAGCAGTTGGGAATCTGGCTGCCTTTGGTATCCAAGCCATTCAAGCCCAGTTTCCTTTGAACGTGCAAGTTCCTGCCATGGAGACCCACAAGGGGATGAGCATCTCCAGCTAATGAGATCTACACCACTTGCATAATTTTGGTCCCAAATCAGAGGCCACATTTTCACCCTCCTGTCTGCAGATTGAATTTCCCTCTCTTCATTTGGTAGAGAACAACGTAACCTATCTTTTTTTCCTCTTTAAAGTGCAGGATGGTGTAAACTGTCTTGGTGGCCATTTGGCAGCAGCCTTTTCTCACAGCACACAGATGTTTCAAGAAAATCACCTCTGTACCATGAAGGCTTTCCAAAGTCATCTCTAACAGACAGTATTTTATTATTACAGAAACCCAGGGAAGAAATGCAGAAGCTGAGCAGAATAAAGCAGCAAAAGGGAATCATGTGGAGAAGAAAAGAGGCAATTTACTCTTTGGCTACACAAATAACAGGCAACAGAAAAACCACTGCATTTCCACGATACTTTTCCTATTAAACCAAATGCCTTTCCAAACGCAGTAGTCCAAATTTGTAATAGCAGCATTAAGGATGAAACTAAAAGCCCATCCTGTCCAGTAAAAAAGGAATTCTAACAAACAAAGGGAATCAAATGCAGAAACAACAACTTAGTCACTCTATCCAGTCCTGCTCTGCCTCATGCTTGCTGTTAGGAAGGCACACTGCTCAGGTAGTGCTGCTACTCAGCCCTTGTTCTCTCAGCCAAAGCTCCCAGACAATGCCATTTTGGGACAGACACCTGTCCACTGACAACAAGCATGAGAGCATCAACTTGTTTTAAGCTGTCCAAAATGAGGCTATCACATGGCAACATCTTTCAGTCACTACAAAACTTGCTTCCAAACTGAAATAGCTACCCAGAGGTGAAAAGCTCCATATCAGATTTCTAATTCCCATACCAGCTAGTCCTCTGCAATTTATTTTTTTTTTCCTTTTATAACAATTCATATAAATTTTCCCAATCTCATGAATCTTGCTCCCTTGAAAGTGTTTCCCAGATCACTTTATTTTGACATTCATCTAGCAAGGATTTCTGCAGTGCATATCGGGAGTATTCTGCTGCTCATTATCTATTTGATAGAGTATAATTTTTTAAGAAAAAGGTCAGGTAAAAATTGGTATAATGTGGAGCTCTAGTGGTAGTGGGGAAGTAAAGCAGCACATACCAACTGTGAAACCGTAGATACTGACATTTAGTATGAAAACAGCAAGCAAAACCATTTAAACAGATTAATTTAAACAAGAAGAGAGAGAGCTTGGCATCAAATTCTACAACATTTCTGGTTTACAGAATAGACTTTTGCATACAACGTGACGAGCAACCCTCGTTTTAGTGCACAAACGTGAATCTTGTAATTTATTGCAGTTAAGCAACAGAAAAAAAAAAAATCAACACTGTATGCTCATATTAGTCTTTAAGGAAAAAGTTATATATAGAACAGCAGGAAACAAATGTTCCTTACCAAAACTAACTGGGAGTCAATTAATTCTATGCACTCTTTTAAAACAGTCCTAGTCATATATATTGTCCTTTTCATGCTAGCCATGGTAACTCCTAAACCAGCCAGTAAATACTTCGTTCTATCATCAGCAAAATACTCTACCAACCACTGCAGTCAGTTTAAACGCTGAGATTCAGTAGTCCTTTCAGACTGATGAGGCAAGAATCAAAACTAAACAAGAACTCCTTCCTTATATACCCAGTACAATCACACATTCTGTTAGCAAACATCATCACCTTAAGTCTTGTGGACAGTCGATATTCCACCTGTAAAGCAGAGGTGTTTTCAAACGGAGTGGCAGGATGTGTAAAGCAAACTATGTGTCTAGTGTGCTTCATCACATAGAGGATGCTGGAATTCCTATAGCACCCTGTGAAACACTGGCATTATTTTCTTAACTTTTAAGATGCCATTTGAACTCAGGTACCTATTGCAGGACTGTATGAAGCTAAAACATTATTGACAGTTATCAGACTGTCAAACAGCAGCTCAAAAAAAAAAACCTACAGGAAACATTGCAGTGTGTGCATGTACAAAAAACTGATCCCAGTATTAGGAGGCCCCATTTCCAAAGTCTAGCAACATCACTGGTTGCATAGACAGACAAGGTTTTGAACCCTTTGTATGAGACCTGCAGTCCCATCCTAGGGAAACAGCGTTCATCTACAGCTACAGAAAAACAAGATTGAAACGCTCTTGTATATATCACTGGTAACTTGCAACAGACTCTCCACCTATTTAACTCCACATTATAAGTCATTTGATATTTTTGCTGGAAACTTTTGTTCTACTTCCCAAGCTGAGCACACAATGCCTTGATTCAGCACTACCCCATTTAAAACAGAATTTTATTTTTTTTTTCCATAAGTGTTATTGTTTGGAATCGCGCAGCCTAACAGAGGGGTTTAAATAGCATTACTTCCAATCCAGTGCCATAGTGGAAACAGCTGATGCTGAGCTTTACACCTTTTCCACCCAAGGTGCAGCTGTTGATTGAAGAGGCATCCCCTGGATGTGATTAAGGTGTATTTGAAAAACACGGGATACCAAACCTCCCCGGAGTTACGAGCCTCAGAGAGATTTCCAAGCTGCGTCTGTTACCTGGTGGGCAGTTGCACTCTGGAGGCGATTCTCTCGCTACTCGTATTTTGGCCAAGTGCTCGTAGGATTTCTGTGGGCGAGAGAACCGGCGTGAGGGCACTGGGCGAGCTCGCACCCCACCTCCCTCTCAGCCCCCTGCCAGCGCTCCCGGCCCGCAAGCTAGGATTTACCGCTATTCCATAGGGTGCGCAGCCAGCGATGACTTCCTCGCTTGGACTCAACCCAAGGTGTCTCACTGACTTCTCCCCCCCCCACAACAACAAAAA
>VXBJ01007145.1:249245-436028 GCA_013400055.1 Nycticryphes semicollaris | reverse complement strand
CTCCTCCCCGCCGCCGGACTTGTTGCTCCCCCGCCCACCCCCGCACCTGCCCACCGGCGCCCAGCAGCCGGGGAAGCACGCAGGCGGCCGGCAGCCGCCTCGCCCCGCAGGCGGCAGGAACACCCCGCGCCGGCCGACCAGCAGGCAGGCAGCCCCGGCGCTGCCCCGCTGTCAGCCGCGCCACCGGGCCCGCCCGCCGGCCCACCTCCCCGCCCTCATCAGCATAATGTATTCACCTTGGCCGTGGAGCGCGTGGGGAAATTAGACTTAACAAATGATGGAGGGGGGAGGACGGACGGAAGGACGGACGACGACCACCACCCTGCGGGTTGGGTTTTTTTTGAGGGTGAGGAGGGAGTGATCTTTCTTGGAGGTGTCGGGGAGGGGGTAGCAAGAGGTGGCCAGCCCTGCCAGAGGAAATTGTGGAAAACCGCACTAATTTACGGCGGTTTATGACCGGGCTGTCATGCCCGTGGTCCGGGCATAAAACATGGGGAGCACTCTGTCGTTCCCTTCTTATTTTTAGAGCGTGAAGGATAAACGGGTATAACTCAGCGGCAGACTCCCCGATGCGAGGGCTCGTCTTCCAAAGGAGCAGCATGCACTAACTCCCTATCGCATGGAGTTGGTTTAATTTTGTTTATTTACTAAGCTGCATCTACACTGTGTCATGCACACCAACCCATTTTCATTGCTCCTGGTTCGTGCGATTGGAAAAGAATCAACACCCAAAGAACTTCAGGCATGGCCCAGTGGAAAGCTTGTTGGTTCCTTTCCCCTCTGCTGTTTATCTTCCAAATGCTGCATTTACCTGTTGGTTCTTATCTTGGCATTATCACAGTAGTGCCTGGCGTAGCATTTCTTGTGAACCAGAGAAGCTTCTCAGAGCAGAACCAAGCTTCTGAAGGAACAGATAGCTCACCCTGGTTGGCATTTATTCACATGAATCATAGAATGGTTTAAGTTGGAAGGGAACTTAAAGAAAATCTAGTTCCAACCCCCACTGCCATGGGCAGGGACACCTCCTACTAGACCAGGTTGTTCAAAGCCCCATCCAGCCTGGTCTTGAATACTTCCATGGATGGGGCATCCACAACTTCCTCGGGCAACCTCTTCCAGTGTCTCATCACCCTCAGAGTGAAAAATTCCTTCCTGGTATCTCATCTAAATTTACCCTCTTCCGGTTTGAAGCCCTTACCCCTCATTCTATCACTCCGTGCCCATGCTGGAAAGTCCCTTTCCATCTTTCTTGTAGGACCCCTTCAGGTACTGGAAGGCCATTATAAGGTCTCCCTGGAGCCTTCTCTTCTCCAGGCTGAAAAACCCCAACTCTCTCCGCCTGTCTTCATAGCAGAGGTGCTCCAGCCCTCCAATCGTCTTTGTGGCCCTCTGCTGGACGCATTCCAACAGGTCCATGTCCTTCTTGTGCTGAGGACTCCAAAGCTGGATGCAGTACTGACAAGATATGAAGACTCGTGGGATGGAAAAGAGACCTGTCCAACTATGGCGCTTCTCAGATAAGACCAAGAGTGCTGGTTTGTACTACAAATCAAGTTTCCTTATGGAGTTATATTTAAGCAGTTTTATTACCTATTGTTTCCCAAGTATTCAAGCAATCACAACTGCCATGAAGACATGGATCCAAAAAGCTTTGTGAGTTTCAGTATAATTACTTAGATTTTAAATAAAGTGCACCAGAAGTTCATAGCTCGTCATTTATTCTTTGTCATTTGTCTTTCTCCTTTCTAAAAAAAAAACATTTTGTGAACTCTAGTGAGGGAGAAGAAATTGTAATGACATAGCCCTAGGTGATAATTTCTCCACAATAAACAGTTAATAGTTGCAATGGACAGTTTGCAAACAGATTCCCCCAAGCGGCACATACCTTATGATCAGGACTTGTGAATAACAACTGCTCGTTTCAAAACAAGGACTCTTGCTCACAGATTATCTCTTGGCAATAAGAAAACAAAATAGTATTTGGAATGAATAATCCGACAGAAGAAAGCAAATAATACCCACATGCTCTTATTTGGTGCATAGCGTGGGCTCCCCAAGAGTGGTATGAGCAGTACCCAGGCTGCCTCGGAGCGTCTGAGGGGCCAGCGAGGCGCTGGGAGCCATTGGCGCCAGCTGCAGCGCTTAACATTACCCCCTGCTGTTAGTAGCCAGTGCCATTACTCACCCCTGCTCGTGGTGACATCCAGCAAAGCAAAGCTGCAAACCCTCAGGATATGATTAACTTCTCGGGTTTATGCCGGGGGTTGCTGAGGCGCTGCTGGGGGTAGGCCGTCTGCCCGCACCCCACTGCTGTCTGTCCCGTACTCAGGTGGGTGCGGCCTCATCTAGGCCAGGGTGAAACGTCTTCCCAAGATCAGCTCTTTTTATTTCAGTGCAGATATGGATATCCTCTGGCTGCTTCAGTGCTCCAAAGGGGGCACAGACAACCACTTACTCATATACCAATGTGACCTGGCTCCATGTTTTGTCCGGCTGAAAGATGGAACCTGTCTGTCAAAGCATCTTGCTGTACCGGCATCATGCTGTCCGTTTGTTTTGGAAATTAAATAACCTGAGACAGAAAGTCCTTTATTGCATATAGATTTATGGTAACAATCACCAATCAAACCAGATCACTGTATTTATGTGGGAAGCAATGCAAAGCCGCTTTCCTACTGGATTGCTGATTTCATGCAAGTTTTTTTCTTAACCCAAAGATGTGTGATGCGAAACCTTTATTTTTCTATCTGGGACAAGTAGAAAACTCTGCCATACTAGAATTAAAGCTCAAACCTGGCAAGAACAACTTTAAAATATCCAAGAAATTGGTTTTGTGCCTTTTTTTTTCCCCAAAGAGTAGCTATACCTTTACGTGTCTGGGAGAAATGTTATCCCTTCCTGGTCTCACCTCTGAAAATAGACAAGGCTCACCCACTCCTTGTGCATCTATCTCCTCACACGTATCGTCACACACAGACAAAGGATGGATATGATGAAGACATGATGAATAAGAGCAAGAGAAGAAAGACCAGTACCAAGCCTTCCTCCTCACTCCTGCTTAAAAATACCTTTTTCTTTTTGCTAAAGCTTGGTTCTGGTAAAGATGTCATCCAGAATTTTGTCAAAATGCTTAGAAATGACAGAATTCGAGAATAAATTATTTCAGATAGCTTAATTTTAATGTTTTCCCACAAAAGTAGTCACCAGAGAGGCTTTGAATATGAAAATTAGCTGTGTCCTCTTCTTAGAGAAAAACCATGATGATTTTCCTGGTGGAGGCACATTTATCCTCCTCACGACAAGGCTGGTCCAGAATAGACTAGATTTGACCACAGAATCTGAACAGCAAGCTAAATTAAACACAGGAGTTGTTAGTGTAGGTGACAAACATAACACAGTTGGTTTACCTGTTATGAAATTTTCTGGTCACATCTGCCAGAATAGAGTTTTAAGCAGCTGTGTCCTCCCATGTTCAGTTACTTGATACCATCAAGTGGACAACCGGCAGCTTTGCAGTAATCTCACCCTATCTAAACACAATAAACTGGAGAAAAAAAAACCACGTAAGACTCAGCTTTGCTGCTTTTAATGGCTTTCTAGAAGCAGGAGGCAGAGCGAATCCAGGACATGCAGATGATTAGTGCCAGTGAGCCTGCTTCTTATTTTGCAGCCATGATGATGCCAAAGTCAAGAAGGCATCTACTTAGGATCATAGCTAAGATTGAAAACAGATTGCTGTAGCACTTTTGAGAATGCTATCCATGCAATGAAAAAAACTGATTTTCTTTTTTTTTTTCCCTCTCTCTTAAAAATACACTAATTTTTGCTTTTTTTTTTATTGGTGAAGATTTATAGATTTTGAATTAGAGCAAGTAACTTTGTCTGAGGAGTCAAACTCTCACTTCAGGAGTAAAACAGATGGCTGTTCGCATGGGCAAACAGTAATTTAACTGCTTGCAGGCAGGAACGGTATCTCAGACGTCGCTGGTCACACTTAAGGTGCTATACCATGCAAGTTCAGGTTACAAAACACTTTAAGAAGCCTGCTTTGTATCTGGTAGCCTAGAACAAAGCAGCTTGAAATAAGAACTCTACCCCAGATATATTGAGCTGGCCATTAACGCATGCAGGTGGAGTATAAGAGATGGCAGATCTGCAGTGATCCAACTCAGACAGTAGCAAAAGAGGAGGAGAATTTTAAACAAGGTCTGCTGAAGTGTTCATGCACGCAGACCTGAAGCAGCCACACTTCCCACCAGGAGGGGAGTGCTCTCACTTTGAAGATTTGAATCTCTACATGCCACGTTTCAGCAGATCTCGTGCATGACCAGGCCAAAGGTATTGACACAAGATGCTACTGTTTGCATTTCATGGGTCTGTGTTTGAAGATGTGGATGGTGTTTGCAGATAACAATTTTCCACCAGACAGGACTAGTGTCTGGAGTTCTTTCCATATTTTTATGTCTACAGTATGCTGTATTCTGGCTGATCAATCCACAATCCACTACTATATTTCTTTACCAGATACAACATAAACTTGTGATTAGAATTACACAAAAACAGATCAGTGAAAAATAAGCACTTACCCGCTGAAACAAGACGACACATTCAGCTTGTAAAATATTTTTGCATACATGGTCAGGAAAGGGAGAAGGCAGAGAATAAATAAAAGTAGAAACTGGAGTCTTGCACTCTGCTTTGGAACTGGAGCGACAGGCACAAAGGCAGAAGCTTGAATGGTTAACAAATGGTGATGTGTACTCCAAGACAGAGTTAAAACCTTCTATTCCAAATGTTCCTGCTTTCAAACGGATCTTATCTATAATTTATTATATGTGGACTTGAATTCCATCTGCATTCTACTGCTTCCTCCATTCCTCTCACTTCTGCTCAGTTCAGCCTTTGAATTAGAGCACATCTTGCACCCTAAATGAGATTTTACTCAACTTTTGTATAGTTATGTGAATAAAACACAAAGTAGAACCAGAATCATCCAGCACTCCTGTGACTTGCCTTCCTTCTCAGTACTCTGGCAGACTGGGTAGTATGGTATTTCTCATTGAGCTGCTCATAATATCTGTCAAGGTAGCACAGAATCACCAAAAATTACTTCACTGTTTGGGGAAAAGAAGCTGGAAAAGCCTTTCACTTTCAAATATCCAAATTGATTGCCTTCTATCACTTTAAATTTAATATAAGTACATTAAAGTACAGTATACATGACGCAGTACATTAATATACTTAGCAGATGGATAACACTTGCTTGTGATTTAATACTTAGATATGCTCATTTCACATCTACTGTACAAACACTTCATATATTTGAATCTTTAAATCAGACTTATCTGCAGACTAGAGGCAATTGAGACACATGAGCATAGGATTTAGTTTATTAGTTCCATAACCTTACTGGTATTTTGGCAAACCTGATAATAAAAAAAAAAAGAAAAAAACTCCTTGCATCTGGATTTTTAATATATTTCACAGGATTTCCTTTTTCAACATGATGAAACCAACTTTCTTAGGCCTACAAACTGACTGATTCAAGACAAAATTCAGACCCCGTATGTTATTCTTTACTAAAATTCACAAGCATTTTTCATGTGAATGTTTTACCAAACACTTCATAACAGATAAACCAACTATCATACATTTGTCATAGCTTCAAATATTTGCTTTAAAATTCAGTCAATGCTTGAGAAGACCTGGCAAGAATTTTACTGAATGGAGAACCATAATCAGAAATGGGACGAGGAGATAAGACTTCAGAACCTCAGACTGAAAAAAAGACATTCTTGCTCTGGCTCCAGACCAATTAATATCCCCTGCTTCCCTGGTTTGTTTGTTTGTATATGAATGAACACTGCTGGAATTCATGGGCCGTGGTGAAAGGCCGGCAGGACAAGGTTCGGACAAAGAGTTTCTGAGGTTGCAAAGTCCTGTATTAACATGTAACTTCACTCACATGAGTAGTCTGATACATATCAATAGTATTAGTCATGGAAGTTAACTTTCACATGTGCTGGAGTATTTGGAGGGTATAAAAATGCCAAGATGAAGGTCAAGATGTAGGATCCAGCACAAAAAGCTAAGTATACAGCAGGGAAATTTTCTGAATCTTGTGAATTCCAAATTTCTGGTTGCTCTTTTCCTATCTTTTTCATGAGGTCATTACTAAATAATTTGTTTATGCAGAAGCAGTTACTTTTAAGAAATTATTTTATTTCTCAAGAAGTTATTACAATGAAGAGTATACTCCTGGGACATTTCACAGAATCGTCATGGTTGGAAAGGACCTCTGAGATCACCAAGTCCAACCATACACACACAGAAAACCTCTCTGCTGCCATGGGCAGGGCCAGCACTGATGACCAGCTTGGCCATGGCTCCTCAGCAGTGGGAGGCCCTGTTGCCTGGGGCAGAGCCTGGCTGAGGAGGCCAGGAGGCCACCCTGTCCTGTTGCGCTTCAGGGTTTCTCCTTCGTTAGCCAATACTGCTGGACACAGTGGCTGGACCCACGCTAAGCAAGACAGGCTGAGGTAGGGTGTGGGTCATGTCAGCCACCATCTTGTACCCAGGCCCGACCACTCACTACCTGCCACCTGCTGAAGAGAAGGGCTGCCTGCTTTTACCCCAAAATAACTTCAACCAAGTAATTTTTCCCCCATGTGAAAGACGGATGAAGTCAGAAAGGGTAAACTTCTCCTAATCACCACATTAATGAAATTCTTGTGCATCTTCATTCATCATAATGAACACAGACTGCTCTTCACGTGGCAGCATTCTTTTTTTTCCATATTTCACATAAAATAATCACTTTGTTCTTCATGCTGTTTTGGGGGGGTTTGTTTGTTTACTTAACTAGTGGGTATTTTTCTCTGGTTTTGTATTCATATCTGAGATTTTTATCTTTTTAAAATGTTCTTCAGTTTTAAATATTGTGAGACTTTCATTACATTTATGTCCAATCATAGAATCATAGAATCATTCAGGTTGGAGGAGACCCTTGGGATCATTGAGTTCAACCGTCAGCCCTACTCTACAAAGTTCTTCCCTACACTATATCCCCCAACACCACATCTAAGCGACTCTTAAACACCCTCAGGGATGAGGACTCAACCACCTCCCTGGGCAGCCTATTCCAGTGTCTGACCACTCTTTCTGTGAAAAATTCTTTCTTAATGTTCAGCCTAAACCTACCCTGTTGCAGTCTGAAGCCATTCCCTCTTGTTCTACTGCTGATTACCCGTGAGAAGAGACCAGCACCAACCTCTCTACAATGTCCTTTCAAGAAGTTGTAGAGAGTGATGAGGTCTCCCCTCAGCTTCCTCTTCCTCAAACTAAACAGTCCCAGATCACAGTGGAAGCCATCTCTGAAGAAGCCAACAGTAACTCTGAGGACTTTTTTATGCCCCAACAGAAAGAATATGTTATCGGAGATGTAAAGGTGAAGTGCACAGGACAGTGGCAACCATCGAATCATTATCATGCAGATAAACTAACATATCTATGAGCACTGTTAATGATTTCTATCCTGAAAGCAGGCTGAACCTTCTGAAGCCTACACATTGTGGGTCAAAGATGGAAAAGATTATTGCGGGACAAACAATTAGGAATCAGAAAAAGCAGCAGGCAGAAGGAAGATGATTTCATTACCAAATTAAAAGGACGGAGCCAGGAAGCAAGCAGAAGAAAAATTGCTGTATGGATTTTAAGAGGGTGAAAGAGTTAGTTGCAGCAGGAATTCTTCCCTTGGTCCAGTGGATAGTGCCCTCCAACTGACTTGAAGACAGATAAATTCTGGTGATTTTTTTTTCCTTTTCCAGTTTGGAATGAGTATATTCCAAATAATTAATCCGGAATAAAATATCTTCTTAAAATCATTTCCTGTTTGAGTATCAGTACTTCATTTTAAGCTGGCCTCTACTACTCTGCTCAGGTCCATGTTCTTCTCTCTGTTTAACAAAATTATTATGATGATATCAAGTGAAAATCTTTATTACAGGATGTTCAGTACCCTCGATTATCTTCAGCTTCCCTTCTTGATATTATTAGTGATTCCTCTTGAGGTTTCTATTTTATGTTACTAGGTCTGAAGAAGGCAGTGGTGGGCTCTGAAGATTTGTCTTTTCCAATCAGTTGTTGAATCTCATTACTACAGCAAGGTCTGGGCACAGATGTCTACAGGCTCATTAGTACCTCACCAGTCAGTCACATCACAGGAAAAGTGTCACATCATTCAGCAGATTGTGAAGAAGTCAGTAGTCCAAGCACGACTGCTCTGTCATAACTCTCTAAGCTGTTGTATCTTGAAATAAAAAATTGAGAACTAATTTAATTTCAGATTTGGTTTCCTATGTTATAGAATTTAATGAGATGTTGATATAAATTAAATGTCTCATTCTTTTAATAAAGGATGATTGACCTTAGAGGAACTTATTCTACACTCTGAAGACAATTAGAAGTCAGCCACTACTGAAGGTAGATTCAGGATAAAATACAAAAATTTAAGCAGATCAAATCTGAATTCAACAGAAATCCCAATTTTATTACTTCTCATATTTTTTTCTGTGTTAGTCCCTATCTTGACTACCTCTGTCCCTTCCCCAGTTATTCAAGTACAGTTTCAAAATGCTGTGACGTTAGCAGCTGAAGATTTTAATCCAATTCTGAAGGATGTGAACAGTTTTTTCTGGGAAATTGTTGCTTGTTCATACAAACTTCCCAAAGAAAAATCTGTCCTTCCTGATCATGCTCAGATCAGTATGTATAGGAATTCCTTTATCGGGAA
Organism: Nycticryphes semicollaris; assembly: GCA_013400055.1. NCBI lineage: Eukaryota > Metazoa > Chordata > Aves > Charadriiformes > Rostratulidae > Nycticryphes > Nycticryphes semicollaris. The sequence continues at coordinate 427,237 of VXBJ01007145.1, read as the reverse complement.
GATTAAAATGCCCAACTACATTAAATCTCGGGGTGGGGAGGGGGGTGGGGCAGCGGGAAGGGAAAGGGAAAAAAAAAGAAAAAGGAAAAAAAGGAAAGGTAACAAAAGTAACCAACCAGAAAACTCTGTTCTAAAAGGCTTGTTTGCATCTGCAGAATAACTGGTTACTTTCTCTGCATCGGAACAAAGCGAGTTTTAAACTGCCTGTAAGTACGTTACAAAACCTACGCAACAGGGTTACTATCAGGTGCAAAAAGAAGTGCAAAACTATGGATTTGACTTCTTTCTCAGATGTTTTGAGAAAATACCCTGGTTTTCTCAGACCTTTTATCCCTACCAAACTGCCAGCTGTCAGATCACTCACTTTGCTTCTCCTTGCAATGGGCTTCGATCTGGGATGTGTGCTGCAGGGCAGGAGCATGTGAAGACAGCCAGTAGGCTTTCCAGAGTTCTTGCATTTCTGACTCTCTAGGCTTCTCTTTCTCTCTCTACAGGGGGAAAGGAGGAAGAAAAGCCCAATTCCTTGATGGAAAAGCTTTGTGAGAGTTGTTTATAGGGCACGGGATGGTCAACCATTGAGGCTGATTCCAAAGATCAAAAGGTCAATGTTCATAGAATCATCTAGGTTGGAAGGGACCTTTAAGACCACCAAGTCTAACCATCAACCTAACACTGCCAAAACCCCTACTAAACCATGTCCCTAAGTACTACATCTATTCATCTTTTAAATACCTCCAGGGATGGTGATTCCACCACTTCCCTGGGCAGCCTGTTGCTGTGTTTGATAACCCTTTCAGTGAAGAAATTTTTCCTAATATCCAATCTAAATGTCTCTTTTACATGTCCCTTCATGTACTGTAACCTTTTCTGTGGGAAATTCTCAGGAGGATGAGGTAAGATACCTGTGATACCTGGGCAAAAATTAAGGTGTTATCCTGAAAATTATGGAAATAAGGTGTCACTGAGCACAGCCTCTAGAGAGTCATGGAGCTGAAAAAGTAAGCTGGCAGCCAGAAAAGCAACTGAAACCCGATCACAAACATTTAGGACATTTTTCCTTGCCACCAGTAGCAAGATAAAGGACTTTAGTCAGGAGATATTATCATCTAAAGAATCCATAGATCTGTAGATCTCACAAGTATTCCCGTTAATAGGCATAATAAAATAGCCCGGCTGCTTGGGATTACAGGTCCCAGCCTTGTGTCTGCATCATCTCAACTCTGTCAGGCCTCCAGCTGCCAGAGACTTTACTGCATCTTTCAGGGGCACAAATTCTTCAAATTACTGTCATAGACTTCTTGTAGCTATCATATTCTTAACAGGTATTATTTTTACGCCAAAGATAAAGTCAAGCTGTTTTCTTTTCCCTATTTGCCATGCCTGTAAGAACATTTTTTGATGACAATCCTGGTGATGGAGGTCTAACCCAGTGAGTACTGACTTAAGGGAGAAAGAGACCACGAAGTCACCTCTTAATTTAGCATCTGTGGTATTAGTCATGAGCCTTAGTCCTAGATCTCTTCTGTAGGGCTTCCATTTTCAATAGCCCTGCTATTCTTCTTCTTCATCTATAGCCCTCCACATGTATGCTTTCCAGAAAATTGCACTGCTGTGTTATAGGTGTCTGCTTAGAAGTCAACACAAGCTTTTCTGTTCCTTTATCTTTTCCAAGATTGCACTGTCAAAAACAGTCAGCTGAAGGCTACTGTCTGAGTCTCTCAGGGAGCTGGGAGAGATGTTGTCTTTGCAGGTGAGCAGAAATATATTGGCAAGCAGTCATACAGGATCAACAGCAAGTGTCAGTAATAGTGGGGGCTGACAGAGGAGGAAGATGGGGCAGAAGGGTTATCCTGTGCTAACATTGCAGGAAACAGTAACTTTCTGAGGGAAATATGAGGAAAGGGAATTTATTATGGCCTTTTATAGTTGAGGGCAATGCTCCTAAAAGTTCTTTCCTGATTGAGCAGAAGCAGGACTGAGAGAGGAGAATGGACAGGCTTTGATTGTGGGGGATAATAGCACTATGGATGAAAAAGCATGGCAGAAAAGATCTATCATGGTGACACAAAACACTTCATACTTATATATACAGGGAGTGGGAAGAGATACAGAAACTGTCAAGCCTGTGTTTTGCCAGCTAGCTGGGGGACAGGATGAAATGAAGCCATCTTATCTGGGCTTGACAGATCTCAAGATCAAGAAGGTGGCCTCTTGAATGTGGCGAGGCTGCTCTGTGCATCGTACTGGGAACATCTTGTATCAAGAAAGTATGTGATGGACTTAAAGAAGACTGTTTTCCAGCTGAGAGTTTTGTTCTGCGTTAGTTAAAACCTCAAAAATCATGTCTTTCTTATGTTTCTGGTTAAGGACAGCTCAGGTCTAAAATTAAAACAGTCCCCATGTCAGAAGGACAGAAACAGACCCCAGTGGGCTTTGGGAGCAGCATTCCCTCAGCAGGGCAGGAAAGGGAGTATTTTTGATTGCTGCAGCTGAAGTATTTTCTGCTTGATGTGGAAGGCCAGGTGGGTCATCAGAGATGCCGAGTTTGCTCTCCTGGATAAAACAAAGAGAGGAAAAAAGGTCTGGGGAGAAGTCGTTTCCCATGGTACATACTCATATGTCTGCTTTCTGACACATACCTACCCAACACCAGTGCTCCAGTGGTTTTTCTCTGACATCATATTTAGATAAACTGCCCTCGTGAAACAGCAGGATGATTTGTGTGTAGTTCTTCACTGTTACTGTGGACTTCTACCTGTTTAAGAAACCTTGTGGTCTTAATTTTCTGTTTCATCTTGCCCTGGAGGATAGTTTGGTTCTACTGTATTTTTCTGTACTTTTCTGTCCTCCATGATTGTAAGTGTTTGAGACTTATTAAAAATAAAAGCTCTTTGATATCAGCTGGAGCACAGCTGAGGATTAAGCTTGCCCCTCAACGCTCTGCCTGCTGCTGTCATGTGTAAATCCTACATAGGAATCACTCCCTTCCACAGAAATCAGCCATAGCCTGCATGAAACATAGCAGATGCTTCACAAAACTGATCCGAAAGGAAGTGCAGATACCTTTTCTGATGAATTTCGTGATGGATATAAAAACCGCCATCAGAGCAGCTCCCCTCAGGAAGCCAGCAAATAGGCATCTATAACTCACTTGTCTATAAAATGCCTCCTGGAATCTTTAGTGGGTGTGAGCAAAAGTGCCTGTCAGCTTTCTGCCACATGGGAAAAGATGGTGTATGGTCAGCACACTCGGAAACGGTGCTGCCAGGCTGGCGTGCTGCGCTGCTCAGGAGGGGGCTCATCGCAGCCACCTGGGAGATGCCCCATCTGGGCACCAAGCTCTGTTGACCTGGGCTCAACCAAAGAAATCTGACAGCACTGCAGTCCTAGGTGCTATGACTGCAAGTAACAATACACTATCTTGAGAACATAAGGAATACTTAAAAGTTACCAAGACTAAAGCAAACTGTTAGTATTGGGCATCAAAAGGGTAATGAAATTTGGCCATAAGGTGGGAATCTACTTTTTTTTTTCTGGCAATGCTCAAATATTGTGCTGCCAAGGTTTCATCAGCTGTACTTTATGTTTTAGTTATTTGAGTCTCCATTAACATGTATGTTCTGGAACTAATTTTTAAGTGGTTTACCCACAGGAACACCAGCCCATATGCTTAAAATAAAATGGGGGAGACAGATATGTAGATATACACACGTGGAGAGATGGAATATAATAATTTTTTTTTTGCCAGTGTTAGCATGCCTGTATATGATTACAATGTGTAAAAAATACTCCAAAGCCTTCTCCTCAATCCGTGGAAAAGTCCCATACACTTACTAAAGAGTGAAGAGTTCTGAAACCAATACCATAAATCAGCTGTAAAACTTCATGAACTACGACCATGATGTAAAGCTTCCTGGGTGGATGTGAGAGTCTGAGGGTCTTGCAGCCTCTTGGCTTGGTAGCTGTGCTGCAGGTTAGTCACTCCTCAGCACTGCTCTGTTTCTTACAGGAGCTGCACGTTGCCTTAGTGATTTCATCTGGTGGCTGGTTTGTTCGAGCTTTGATTTTTCCACTAGATGCTGATTTGAAAAGATCTATTGACAAAGGAAAGCAGATAAGCCGTGGGCAGGTTTACTGTTGTAGCCCCCCTGCTGCTGCCATTCATACCCTTGCGAATCAGCGTGTGCAGGAGCCATCAGCTTTTCAGAGGTGTCTGCCAGAACATTGCTTCTCCCAGATTTGAGGCTAACATGTATTGATTTATTGAAGTCAAGAGAGGGGACCCATCAAAATTAATCACCCTCTGTGTTTATGTCCCACCTTTGTTGTTTCTTCCTGTCGCTCCTGTAAAGCCCCTTAGTTAAAGGCCTGTCTCATCTTCCTCTTGGTTCAGAGACAGCATCCTTCTCTCCAGCAGTTTGTCCCCATTCTGAATGCAGCTGCACTGCCACCCCATCCTAGCTTTGTAGGTTTCTTCAGAGCTCTGCTGCCAAACAAGCATTGAAGATGGACCTTCTGCTTCCAGCAGGCTTGTAGCTCAGTACAAACATTTGCAATGCCATCTCTTGAGTTATTTGGTTTGTGACTGTATGAAAAATCATGTAAGGAGGTGTATTTCATCACAGGATTTATCACATGGGATAGCAGAAAGAGGAAGGAACACTCTTTGGATATATATATTTGCAGTTATCTGCTGGCTGAAGTGAGCAGGAGCTCTTTATTATGGACTACATATCTAATGCCATTACTACAGGTCAATGAGATCTACTGGAGGCAAGGAAGCTACCTGAGTTTAAGATATGGCTCTGGCATCAACTTTATTTCCTCTGTTTTATTGGTCTCCTTTTGTTTTCCCAATGGCTCGTTCTGAGCATCTCTACTCTGCTTTTTTTTAGAACTTAAGAAACTTGCTTTGGCTACCACTTGTACTACTCTGAATTTTGTAGGATCCTATTTAAGCTCACAAAGGTCACTGTTCTTTCCCCATGAGCTGTGTATTCAAGTCCCATTAGTATTAAATAGGATTTCAGGAAATACATTGGGGGAGAATAAGCCTCTTAAACACCTCTTTTACCATACCTATTTTATTTCTTTGGCATTTCTCACCTCTTGAAGCTATTTTCTTGTTTCCTTGTCTATACAAGTGTAGACCACCTCTTGCCCTTCCAACAAGACTCCCTCCCTTTAAGCTGTTGAAGACTGTCAAGGAAGCCAGATACATGGCTCTTTGCACTTTTTTCCTTTCACTTCCATTTAAGAGACACAGTTTTCTTGCTCACTAAACCCACAGACCAAAACTACTTCTCTGTTTTGCCCTGAAAAGGAGCATGTACTTGCCTGAAGCCATACGATGTTCTAAGATGAACATAAAGACTCATATATTTACTACCCTTCTTTGAGCTCTAAAAATACAACATTTTTTTTTAATAGTATATTTCATCCTTAAGTACCTCACAGTTTATGACTCTAGCACTGACCGAGAAGTGCTGTGGGTTGTAGGGTTAGGCAGCCCCACTGGACTGGATGGATTCCTGTGGGTCCATTTTAGTAAGGAAGTGCTTTCACATGGAATTTAGTCCCAGTTCATAGGCAGTGATACTAACTTGTGGAAACCATTATGGTGGACAGAATTAGAAGTTAATACCCAGCTCCATGTGCTGTTTCCTTCTTGTAATGATGTTCTGAAACAGCGAGTACCATTTCTACAGATCTCCGAAATAATAAACAGCATTTCTGTACTCAGATGAACCATTTAGCTTCAGTCCCTGATTCAATTGTTTTTCCATAATCAAACAATGAACTGTTAAATGAGTTGAAAATCTGTTCTGAGCTAAAGATGTCTTCTCTGTAGTACTAATTACTAACAAAGCTAAACAGAATGTCAAGATGGAGGAGGATAGGTCACTTGCATGCAATTTAGTTTAAAAAAATAATCTGGGAATATATTAGCCATATCTTAGAAATCTCAGAATGAAGGCACTAAACACTTAATATTTTGAGGATGTTGCAATTTGTCATGCATGATTTCTGCTTCAATTGGCTGTAAACAGCTTCCAACGATGTCTGTACGACCTCTTAGTTTATGGTTACCTGGGGAGTATGCTGGTCACAATTTTTAACTTTGGGTGATGATTTCAAGGTGTCTCTAGCCTTGTCATTACCATTTTTGCAATGATTGTTAGTTAATCTTGCCTATCTTGAGTGCCCGTGATATAAATTTGTAATTGCACAGGGCCAATTAACCTTTATTTCCCAGGTGAATGAGGTAGCTGATACTTTAATGAAGGAGTGCTTAAAGAAAGTATCATTCCATCTGGAAAACTTACAGCAGGAGAGGGTGAGAGAGAACAAGGACCCTATCATGCAAGGTAGCTCTTAAAAGGTGTGCACAATAAAGGGGCTGTTTGAGCCATACACAGGGACTCCAGTAACAGCTCCTGTGCTAAGGGGAAAGTTACCGCATTACTGTTTGCTTTTTACTCTCCTCCCTGCCCCCATCCCTGTTAACAGCGGCCTTGTGAGCAGCACAAAGTAAGAGCTCTGCCTTGCATTCGCTTTGAAACCACCACAGCTGGTTGCTGCAGGGCTGCCCCTGGCTGTTTGTGCCGCTGGAGGCGGCTCCCCTGCAGCAAACAGGGCATGGCAGCACCCGTGCCCCTCAACTTGCGCACCTCAACCGCTCACACGCGTGGAAAACTGAGGGTGGAAGTAGCTTTCTGAGTCATCGCTGGCATCGCCAACACACCGGCCTGTTCCCTGGCTTCTGCTGTTCCTCCCAAAGTCATCAATGACTGTCCCCAGTCGTCAATGGCACAGTCTCCCTCTCTGGGCTTCGCTCATGTCTTTACTTTCTTTCAAGGATCACTAGTGGGTTTTTTTAGCTGTCGAGCAGGGCTGTGTAGCCAGCCGCAGAATAAAACATGTTCCCTGGGCATTCTCTGCAAGACAGCACCCAGGGTGGCAGCTCCTGCTCAGGGGAAGCTGTGTGAAGCGGAGTGGCAGGGAGGGACCACTCCTTTGCAGCCTACTGCCTAGGTTCAGGATTACAGAAGAACTTGATTAAACAGAGCAAAGAAAAAGAGCGAGGTAAGTTCTTATCCTCCATACCTCGGAAGAGTTTGAAAATGTGAATGCTAAGGCTCGGACTCTAAGTCAGCTTGAAAAGAAATTGGGTTTGTGTACTTTGAAGATTCACAGCCAGATCTGTCAGATTCCTGCTTTTTGAGTCCTTCCCATTGGTGGACTGGGTGATTTACCTTTTGGTTCGTTCTCACTGCTGCTGATGCCACAACTTTTACTAACGCAGGCAAACTCCACTTGCCCATCAGGAGGCAGAGAAGTTGGATTTGCCTGAAAGTTAAGCAGAGCCATGTCACGCTGACCTGTTGGCTGGTGTAAGGAGCTCAGGGCGGGGAGGAGACTTCCCCCCTGGCCTGGCAAGCACAGGGCCCCTCACAGCAGCACTGAGGGGAAAGCACATGGACCATCTCTTCTGTGCATCTGCACAGGCAGCACACTCCCAGGAGAGCAGCATTGGGAGGAAACAAGATAACTCCTTCTCATTTACTGGCCTGGAATATAGGGGGATTATCTACAGCATCCAGGAGAGCCTTTAGTCAGTGCAGTATTAAATAAAATGGCGTAATTGTCAAAAATAGCACAGAGCATTTCTGTACTGCCTGCTGTGCTTCATAAGCACACACAGAGCTTCACTAACACGCTGTCAGTATGTACGGTGGCACTTGAGAGCACGGCATACAGAGGGAAGACGTGAATAAATTAAGGTTTTTCTGTGTTACCAGATCACCAACAGAGAGGAAGAAAGGCACCTTCAGGCAATGCCCCTTGCCTACGGCAACAGTAATAGGTGTTCAGCAGCAGCTGCCACATCAGGCTGGGCATACATTAACGTGCTAGCTCAGACCAGGAGTGTGCTTTCCAAGTGAATTGCCTGATTACCCCCCATTACCATGTTCAGGTTGGCAGATAGGGCTCGCGAGGCCGGATGCCTCCCTGCTGGAACACAACAGGATGATGCGGTTGGGGACAAAGCTCCTGAAGCCAGTGCAGTCGGTACTGGGTCAGGAGTACCCGTGGTTCTGCTCTGCAGCTTTGCTCCCCTCGTTCACACTGCCTGCCAGGGCACCATGGCCTCTGTGCCCCTCTTGGTAAGCCTAAGATGGGACAACATGTATTTTTGCAAGGGGAAAATGAGAAGGCAGGGATCACAGAAAGGAACAGGTATTAAATGGGTTGGAGATCCCAGGAACTAAGGAAGTTCTTGATGTGTTGTAGTATGCCTAACTTAGCGAAACCATTATGTTATTTTTAGGTCCAGTTTTCACATGTGAGGTGTGAACACAGGCTTCATTTCATTTTTAAAGGTGTGACTCTTCCTCCACAAGCTGTTCTAAATATGTGCCTCCATGTTTAATGTGCCAAAATAAATGCTCTGCTACATTCTGATTCTAGTTTGGATTTTGCTTCTGAGTTTCAAGCTAGTAACGTGCACAATGACAAATTTGGTATCAGCATTCAACACCATCAGATACATGATACTGCATAGCTATGTTGCTTTGGTAATCTTTCTTCTTCCCTTCATAAAGGTATTGGCTCATTCATTACTAAGAAAAGTTGGAGAAAGGAAAGTCATGGAAAGAAAAATTCATTTAATTCCCTGATATGAACCCAAACCCATTGCCATTTTTTTTCCCCTTTTTTAAGGGAAAAGTCTATATTCCAGTTAGGCTTCAAAAAAAGCCCAATTTTTTTCTTTTTAACAAGACTTATGATCATGCTAGTAAAAGTCGAACAAGCGTGACTGACTTTATTTAAAGCCTCAGCTGCTCAGGTAGCCACCAAATATAGCTGAGCTCTTACAAGAACAGCTTGCAGGATTCTAGTATTGTTTAATTTGAATACAAACCCCAGTCTAGGGTTTCATACCACAACTAGATTTAACGTAAGTAAGATTCTGATCCAGAGCCAAGCTCCACATCTGACCCAGCTCCAAATATGTCAGAATCCCAAAATATATTTTAAGTATACCGCATGACAGAGTCCCAGAACATCACAAACAGTTATATGATAAATATCTCCGAATAGGAATGCTTTCATAAATAATTAAGTTCTTGTGCCATTGAGTCCTTTTGCCATGGTGTTGAGGATATAGTGTCAGGTCCTGGTCTGTTTATGCAGAATAGGTTTGCACTGTGCTTATAGACTTGGAGTGCTCTGAAGTCACATGTGCACATCAATTGCATATATGAAGAAAAGAGCCAAACTTCTCAAATTCTACAACCGGATGGCCCAGCACATAACCCCATGGCTGCTGTGCAAGAGGTGTCCACGTTGAACACTGCTGATTCTCAGGGCCAACTGTGAGGCACCTGTTTGTCTGAGAGATGTGATGCCATGGCTCCAGTGCCTGACTCTTTGGTGCTCTCAGCAGGTGGTTACCAAGCAACATTGCAGCTTCAGACCCACGTTGTCCTTCCTGCAACTGGATGGATGCATCAGTCACAGCTGCTGCTATCGAAAGGGAGAGAATATGATTTTGGGGGAAGGTGGCGGGAAGGTGGCCATAAAGAAAGATTTATATATTTCCCACCCTCTAGATTGATGCAGATCAGCTGGCTGGTACTTAGAGATAGTCTTTGAGGAAAATTCGGGGATATGAATTCATTCATTTCACAGCAAATAAGATTACTGTAGAAAGAGAAGGATCCCAAATGCTTGCTCTCCTTGCAAAAGAGCAAATGTTTTGCATGATTTTTTAGACTAGGTAATTGTAGCACCTGCCTTTGCTGAGTTGTGCAATGATGCAGCTCACCCTTACAGTGACCTTCAAATAAAAAGAAAAAAAAATAAAAAAAATAAAAAAACCGAAATAGCTTGTGTGCAGAAATACATATAACATGCCTTGCAAGGAAAGACTCCAAAGCGCTTGCCTGCTGGCTATGAGGGGATGGGGGCTGGGACTCCAGCCTGGATTCTCACACCATTCCTCTTTTACAACCAAAGAAGGTGACTGGTTTCTGCTTTTTTCCTAGCTGTTTTTCCTATGGCTGGGTTTGTAGCCTGAATAGTTGGGACAGGAATTTGGTGCGGCACTTCATCCTGCTCACTGCTATAGCACTGCAAATATGTACAAGAGAAGGAAAAGAGATTGCCAAGGTGAAAGCCGGTGGGAGTGCTGTGCAGGGAGCCCTCCCTATGCCTGCTTTGGTGGTGTAGCCAGTGTATATGCCCAGTCAGCTGATTCCTAATTGATGCTTGAAACAGAAATGCCCAGTCCTGGACAGCAATGCCACCTCCTCTCCTTGAGCTATGAAGAAACATCTCTGCAGACCATGAGGGATGTGACACAAGGGGAAAGAAAGGGAGTTGGGAGGATGTACTTAACATATCCATGTAGGACAAAGCGTAATTTAGCCCTTTGCTTCATATCTAGTTGCCCTTAGCTGCAGTGCAGCCAGAAGAAGCCTAGTCTTCATTTGCTTTTTGGATTTCTCAGTTATGTTAGATAACTATTCCTCAAAAGAACTTCCTGAAATAGGCACAAAAAGGGTGTCTGCATCTAGGAGCACTCACTTAATGGAGTTACCTTGCTCAGAGGCTGAATGAGCTGCAGAAGAACTCTTTTAAAACTGTATCCTGCAAAAAACTGGTGCAATTTATTCCTCTTAAAATTTATCTTTAAGCAAGCAAGGGAACTCGATGTGCTCTGTCTAGTTTCCACCCAATTTCAAAACCAGAAAATTTTTCAGTTTGTAAAAAGTGTCCCGAATTCAGCAAGCCCTATTCTTTCTGTATTCTTGGCTGTGAGGTCTGCTCACCACCAGAAAGCACTCAGCGTCTCTTACGGTGAAGACCTCAGGACCACATTCAAGGTAAATAAGGGTGGCTGAAGCTGTGGCTGAGGGAGGCCTCACCTGAGGAGCAGGAGCGGCAGCCATGCCTGCATGGCAATGCGGCTGCGTGGCAGGGCGAGGGACACAGCACATTCTTCTCCCTGCCACAGGCATTCCCACAGAGGCAGGGAGGCTCAGGGGCTGCCAGTTGCTTGGCCCTTTGCTGCTGGAAGAATGCAGCTGAATGTGAAAACCTGTCACCAGGCTGAAGCCATGATACACCTGTCCCTCCTGTCACTCTCCTGCAGCAAAGTCTCACAGGGACTTAAAAACTCCAGCCATAAAAGTGGGATTTAACTAGCCTTATTCTAGAATGCAATATGTAACACCCATGCTCCATATGTCCCATGATGGGAATGTCCGTTTAAACCGTGCTATGTAAACAAGACAACAGCTGTGGAATGGCATGAGCCATCCCGCAATAATTCAGAGAAGAGTTAGGCAAAACTTAAGAGGAACATTCCTTTTTGTTAAATCCCTATACCCAGAGAAATGGGAAGAATGTACGGTGAGAATCAGTGTCATCGCCTTTTTTATGAAGTGGCAGAGCTGCGAGAAACCCGTTAGAAGGTGGAAAATGGCTCCTCCAGCAGTGAGAACAAGGGAAACTATTTCCCTTTTTCATGTTGTTAACAGTCTTGCATCTGCCTGGAAAGATAACACTTAGGGAGGCTCCCAGCACTCACCTTTTATAGGTCAGCCCTGTGGGGGCCCTGGAGGAATGTAATCTGGTAAATGTATGGAAACGGCTGACTGCAGCTGAATCAGTTGTTTCCTCCCTGGAGATAAATGTTTGTCTGTCTTTTTCCCCCCCTGTTTTCTTAAGATCCAAATTAGACTCCCATAATGCAGAGAAATTTCCTGATACATCTAGTGAAAACATGTATAACAAATGCAATAACGAGCACTGCTCAAAGCACTGCTTTTTCTATTTGTTGGCTGAAGTGAGAGGAAAAGGATTGTGGGTTTCTGTTTCTTCCTTCAGTGGTCTTTTCTTCCATGTGACAACAAACATATTAATAGCTGGTCAAACAATATGTTTTATTTAACTATAAATCAAACGTGTTGGCTGTTTCTCCCCCCACACTTTCCTTTATTAAACTTGGAAAAATTGAAATTAAACATCTCCAAATTGCAGGTCAAGATGCTTGACCACTCTTTAAAAAGCAGCCTAGTGGATTGATTAATTTGACTTTAACTTGGAAATAATTAGTTCTACTGAAATTTCATTATTGGTTAATATATGTACTGACTTTTGTAACAGACACTAAGATTTAATATCCTCCTAGGCAAATATTGACCAAGACAAGAGGTCAATATTAACCTGTCAAATCAATAAATCCAACCATTCACACTGGCAGTAGTTAATCTGCTTATACTTATTTAAAAAAAAAGAAAAAAAAAAAAGCACCAAACCCAAAAGCCAAGATTATCAAAGAAGTTAAAGTTGCTGAAGATCAGAAACATACTTATTTGTCACATCATTTACGAAACTAGTAACAAGTGTTTACTTGGAACATGGAAATTAAAAGTTAAGACTGTCATAAATCTTACCTACTCTGACCTAACCAGAAGCTAGGAATCATCATCACACACACACTTTCCACAGGGATATTTAAAAGCTGCACTTGACTAAGGCAGCTTGTAATTTTAGTGCCTGAGTGCAGGCCTGCAGGGTCAAAAGTGAGAATTAAGTGCTCTCTTTTCCAAATACCTGCTCTGCTAAACACGCTGGCTGTGCTCACTTGCACTGAGACACTGGTGGCTAGGGGCAGGGGGAACCCTCTTGGGTAGGGCAGGAAAGATTTTATTAGGGCAATTTCTTCAAAGCTCTGCATAGGAAGCCAAAATCTGCATTTGTGAAGGTTTTCAGCAAGGAAATCAGGACAAGGTGTCCATCCTAAAGAGCTTTCCATCTGTGGTTAGGGAGCAATAAGACTTCCTATCAGTGGTTCCAACTTCCCCTAAAATCTGTTATTTATGATGGCTTTGTGATAAAAAGTTAGTATCCTGCCTGAGTTACAGGGAAGTGGGCATACACCTCATCAAGCTTTCAGAGAGGATTTTGAAAAGAATTTCCCACTTACTGCTTTAATAACTCCGTGTTTGAAAGAGGTACAGTGCAGAAGCTGAGAGCACAGGGGGAATGGTCCTCTTTCTCCTCTGCAAAGAATATCCTTTAATAGAATATTTAAAGTCTCTGGACCCTGTCTGTTTATTTTTAGAACTCAAACAACATCCCGGCTATGGATTATGTGTGAGCTGAAAGTGAAAATCACCATGCAAATGAGTACACCAAGGACCCTTATTAACAGAAAGGCAACAAAGACTCTTCAGGAAAAGAGAGGGGTAGCAGGCAAGGATAAAAGGTTCCCGTGGGTCAGCTGTGGGGTTAGCAGAGGGAATTCAAGACTTGGAACTCAACCATCAACAACCTCTCTCCATTCTCACAATGGGGCATTGTTCAAGCATCTCAGTGATGTCCTCTATTAATAATGGTGTATTCTCTTTGAGTAGCCTGCCCTAGAAACTGCATGGATTAGACATCAGGTCCCACATAGTTTAGCAAGGGGGAAAGAGAGAAAGCATGGAAAAGCTAGGTTTGCTTTTGCATTCCTTCACTGTTGAGGGCAAAGGAATAACACAGTGCATGCAGGAAAATATTCTTAATAAAGTGTGTAATCTGGTTGTGAAAAGCGGAGGGAAAATACAACTGTAACACTACCAGTTTGATCCTAGCTTTCAACATTGGGATCATGGTTGTATTCTCTGCCCTTCATGTTAATGCAGCTAAAGTGGAAGAGGTTTGCAGAGCGCCATTTATTCCAGTTGTCAACTGGAATCATGATCACCATCACTCGTGAACCGATCACTGCGGCTCTGCCCCTCTGTAACAGAATAGGGGGGGTGTCCCCCATTCTCCTAGACCTTGATGAAGTATAAAAGACACCGATCCTGTCCCAAAAGCATATCAACCAACCAACAGGTAACAAGCCTGAGCAATGTCAAAGCAAGCAGTAAGGTGAAGGAGGTGCTAAAGGGAATTGATAGCATTTCTGGGTTACAATGGATAGTTTTATACACAGCTAAAGGTGTCCAAAAAATTTAGAAGTGTTGAGCTTATTGTAAAATGAGTAATTAAATGATAACAGCTCTGCTCCGGCACGGTTCCCCGTGGTCCTCCCCTGAGCATGTTGCTCTCTGAATAGAGGGTAAGTCAGTGAGTTCACACTTAGGTTGCATTAAGACTTTGTGTTTCCCACACAACTCTAATCCAAGCCAGCTACAAAGAGCTGGCAGAAGAAGCAGGGGAAGATGAAGTCAGTTGTAGAGGACAGAGGAGGATGGCCATAGAGGGAACACCAGCAGCAGATGGAAATATGGCAGTGGGTGTAGGCTGGGCTATTGGCCCTTGGCATCCACGTCTTCCAGCAGCCAAACCTACTGATGAGAGCTCATGGCTATTGGTACCGCATGTGAGAGCAGCTACAGGAAGTAAAGGTTTGCCTGGTGAGTAGTATGTAATGAATGACACTCAAAGGCAAAAATGAAGATGTATCCATGATCATGTCCACAAATTAGGCATTTGAGGAAAAGCAACATTACGAGCCACACAAGATAAGTAGGTGGATAGATGGCAGGCTTGTCTACAGGGGAAATTTAGTACTGACTAAGGTGTGAATTTATACAGCCTTAGCTACTCTGCGCTAACTTCCTGTGTGGATAGCCTTAATCTGTACTAAGAATGCTTTTGTGAGCACAATGACACATTTACTACAGGAGTTAATGTAGAGCAGCTTATGCACTGCAAATTCACACCCTGGTGAATGCTGTCCTGCCTGCCCTTGCTGATCAGACAGGAGTGCTTTTTCAGCAAGGGGCACTTCAAGCCAACTACCATCAGGGAAAGCATTTCCAAATGCTGATGGGGACTTTGCAACCTCGTGGGCAGAAATCGTTAACAAGGCTTACAAGGATTGAACAGGGATGCTTGTGAAACACATAGGTCCGGCCTTTTTGAAAAGGTTGGGAGGGTATCCCTGTAGAAAAGCTTTTTTTCTGAGTAGTCCCAGAAATATATCATATTATTTAATAATGCTTTGAATATATGCATGCTGATATGCTTTGTGTCCTATAGATATGATTCACCAGATACAAAAGTTTATGTACCTCTGCTGGAAGTGGTGAAATTGAAATGCAAGTGAAATGATGTACCTGACACCACATCTGGAAAGGGATGTGGTGTCAGGTACATCATCTCCTGATACTAAGCCCTGCTCTTTGGGTGTCTAGCTGTCATAAACCACAATTTTTTGTCTCTGTGAAGGGAAGAAAGAGTGGAGACTTGGGCCCAGCTATGAATCTGGGTCCAGATTTTGTAGCTGAGGCACTACAGTGTATGATGAGTCTAGCAAAAACCATGGTTGCTGGAATATGCATCAAAAATAACACTTAAGAGAAAGAGGCTTTTAACAAATCCCAGTCACTTCTGAAAAAAAATGGTCGCTTTAATCCTGCTTTCATTGCTGAGACCCTTAATCCTGGAATTGTCTCGCTTACTTGAGTACATGTGGGGGGAGAACAATCTTGTTCTATGGAAACAAACATACTCTTTTTATAAGTGTTAGGTTAAGCATGCAAAGTCTGTCATTACCATAATGACAAGAGTGATGCTCTATGAAGAATACTAATGCATCCGTACTCATTCCATCACGGAGGACATGTCACTTTTATTATTGAAAGCTGCTGATGTGAATAACACAGAAAGGTTTCTCAACATTTCCTGTTTTACTGAATAGTATGTCACATTGTCACATCACACTGTTATGTGATCTGGTAATGAAACACCATAATGCACTTGTGTGTGGAAACAGACTTAAGGATACAGGGAGTACATTAGCTCTCAATTATCTGGCCTGGGATGTCCTAAATCTCAACCTTCTGGATGCTTTCATGTCTTGCATAAATGCAAAAAGTAGCATTTAGAACTGACAACCAGCACTGGCTGCAGGAGGGTAACAGCATCTTCTGTGAAGGCAGACAGAAAAGGGTGCTGCTGTACACGGAACTATTGGGTACTTATCAGACATCTCACCTGCTCTTAACTCTATCTGATTTTACCCTTATTGTTTTACAAATAAACAAGCTTCCACAAACATTCAGCTATGTTGTGTTACGCTGCAGTTACATAAAGAAGCTGCAGTGTGCTGCTTTGCAGGGATGAAGCTGTTTTATAAGTGGATGCTCCAATGGGAAACATCTGTCCCTTATTTATGGGCAGGCTTTAAGCCACTGAAGTGCTGATTCTTTACTATTTCCTCTCCCTGCTCTCCTAGTGGCCTACTCTACAGTTTGCCAACTATTTGCAGTGTATTCCAAATGTCCTTCTCTTATTCCCAGGCCTGAAATTAGCCATGATACTACTCAATATGCTGACATTTCTGATGTTTAGCATCTAAGGAGATGTTTTCTGCTTTCTTTCCAGCTCAGAGAAGATGGGCATAGAGTCAGTGAATTCCTCAGAATTCTGAGGCAGACAGTTCAGTCAGGCAGGGAATGGCTCTGTGTTACCATATCCCATCTGCAATACTATCGTTACATGGTTGAATTGCAGTTTCCATTATAAGCCTCATTTTCCAGGGTTTGTAGCTCATCCATAACTGGCCATTAAAGTTGTCAGCCCAGCAATGAATATTATTCTAAGACTTTGTTAGAAAATTGGCTTAGCTTGCTTTTTTTTTTTTTTTTTTTTTACCTTTAAGAGCTGAAATCTAGAAATAGATTTTAGATGTGGGCTGTGAAATCTCGACAAAATATCAGGGGTACTTTGACGCACTCTCAGCAAGCAAAGCAGCACAGACTGAAACATGGAACTTGAATTAAGGTTAATTGAATATCTTTCTGCATCTTGTGTGCCATGCTGCTCCATTCCTGGCCTTCCAACTCTTATTAGAGTCTATATTTAGGTTCCCCACACTAGCCCCATTCAGCCTGCATGTTGGACCTGATCTCACAGATTCTTCATTTAGTTTAGTTTTGCTCAATTTCAAAAGCAGAAGAGAACACTTCTAAAAGCTATGTACACCTCCAAGGAATGTAAAATAGATTCCACACTTAGATGGTGGTTCAGTGCATTATGATTATTTAGAGTTGTGAGTTTCACCCTCCCTCTGCTACCTAACTGTATTTGCTTGTCCATCTACGTCTCCACTGAGCAAAGGAGAATCACTCTTATGGGAAGGATTGCAAGGAGGAAGGTTTGCAAGGTGAGGCTGAAGGAAGAACAGTGCTCATTCTCTTGTGGAAGAATTTTCAGCTTACAGGATCCCTAATTCTTTGGGAAACCTGGGTACAAGAAATATGAGCCATATTATTGGATGTCTTTTGTCTCTGCTTTAGGGTT
The DNA here is from genome assembly GCA_013400055.1 of Nycticryphes semicollaris. Classification (NCBI taxonomy): domain Eukaryota; kingdom Metazoa; phylum Chordata; class Aves; order Charadriiformes; family Rostratulidae; genus Nycticryphes; species Nycticryphes semicollaris. Next base: position 409,921 of record VXBJ01007145.1, on the reverse strand, counting down.
AGGGTTTACAGTGCCCTCTCTTTTTCCTCAGACAATGTGTCTTCAGACGAATTTCTGAAAATGCTTAATCCATTGCTGAACGTCTGCAGTGTGTAAGGTCAACTCATTCCCTCCTGAGCTCGCCTGGGCTCCTCTGCAGCTACAGAATTTCTCTTTCAGATAATGTGGTTGAGGCAAGCTGTCTACTGTCTATTGAAAAAGACTTGCATCCCTGTGTCATGATCTGACTGTTGGGTTACAAACCCTTTGGAGCTAGGGCCTGCTTTTGTTTTCCTTGCAAAATGCTGTGAACACTTGTGATGAAGTTAGGCAAATAGCAAAGAGTATGATAAATTAATAGCCTTGTCAGTTGCCTTTGGAAACCAAATTTCAAGTGGAATTCCACTATACAATTGTGACCTTACAGTTCAAGGGTCATGAAGGTAATTAGGAACCTAGTGAAAATTTAAAACTGATGTAATATTCTAATACATCATTAATAGGGAGTTTGTGCAATTATAATCATTCTCTCCCTACCAGTTTACACCTTCCCAGTTTTGTAATATGATACACAATTCCCAGCATGTATAGCAATACCATCCAAAGAGTTTGCTTCCCCTCAAATCATTTTATGTTAAAATACTGAGCAGTGCACTGCTGCTGAGGAGCAGTGTAGATACATCTCCCGCTACATCACTTCTACTATAGAAGCAGTAACCTTAAAAAAGCGTCAGGGCTGCCAGTTGGGTCAGCTAGGATTTAGCTGCCACTGCCAAATCTAACAGGAATCACAAACCAGAGCCCCCAAATTCACCTACATTATTCACTCATGTGAATGAGCAGGAACTCCTTCCTATCCGCTTTTACTGCTTGGGCTAACATATGTGGGTATCATATTGCCTGTTGTTCAGCCAAGCTTGCTTCAGTTCACCACCGGTGAGAATTCAGAGAGAAGCAACACAACGACTTTGCCACTAACTCGTCTGACAATGACACACACAGGAACGAGGCACAATTAATCTAGGATCCTGCAGAGAGAAGTACTGCTGCCTCCCCGCTCCACGTTTCCTTAAGTAAACTCAAATGCACAGTAGAAAACTCAAGCATTCTCCAAAGTCTTTCCTTTGCTTGTTCATTTTCTGAACTCCAGCTTTATTACTTTTTGGAATGCCACCGCTAATGTATAGGAAATGAAATATCAACATTTCTTTCAGCACTTTTTAATCATATGCTTTGTGGCTAGAACTTATGCTGTTAGCAAGTGCATGTTAAACCTTGAGAAGATTACAGCACAGTCCTGGGATTTCAAGAAACTTCAGGGAAATAACCAGTCATTGTCCCACTATTGTGCTACAGCTACCTACAGTGTTGGGAAACAGAAAATTAATACTGATGAATGTGTTTCTCTGAATTATTCTCAATGCAGGGACAAGTTAACAAATTGAAATCTAAATTAATTTTGATAGGAATTAAATTTGTTCCAACCAAATTCATCTGTAAAGATGACAAAAGCCATCTCTTAGAAAGAAATGAAGCAAAATACAGTATGTCTAAACCCAACCCTTTCCTAGCTTCATAAAACAAACATAGACCTGCCCTAAGTGAGCCCAACTTCCTGAAAATAAGAATTAGGTAGCTCTTCGAACAGGTCTACAATTCCAATGTACTTTGTTCTTGCTTAAATTTAAAATTGTACAGTAACTCTTCTTCAAGGCAGAATTGTGGTCCTAGAGGGAACATGAACAGAAATGCCTTGAAAAGAGCAACTGCCTATACCAGAAAATGAAGCAATAACTTACTAATAATGCGTCTTGAACCCAACAGTGACCAGTACTTTGAACACTTCTTCTCAAGATGCATTTTATTCAGGGGCCTTTTCTTTCAGTCCTTGAGGCAAGGCTCTCAAATAAGCTGTAGCCAACTATGAATTTAAAATACTGCTTCAGCCCAACATGATGGCTGTCTTGACATGAGTTTGTGCCTTGATAGTTCACCCTGCTTCCTGCAATGCTCTTCATTATAAACCAGTCCAGCTTCCTTCAGTTCTCCCACAACCTCTGGAATGATGAGTTTGCTTTCTGTTCAAACACCAGCTAACAATTTAAAAAAGTGGAAGACCACCACAGACTTACCAATCCAGCAAAAACCGCCATCCAGCAGAACGCTTTCCCTTCCTCTCATACTGCTGTTTTATGGACATATGCACCTGAGTCACATTAGCAGAAATGTTTTACCCTGGGATATGCACTCCTGCAAAGATTGTTGGCTGCTTTCTGCAGGCGAAGCAGCAAGAGTGGTGGGAACCTGCAACACACAGCACAATGTCTGAACTGAAATAAACAGTGACAAAAATGGACCTGCTACTTATACGTAAGGTGCAAATCAGTAGGAAAAAAGAAAAGATGCAAATGGTGAAGTAAACTCAGATTCGATACGTTGTGGATGCAAAAGACATCAACATGTATTCTTACTTAATATGAGGCTAGAAGGGAGGTAGAAAGCAACTAGCAAAAGAAGTTGTACATGTGTCTGGAAGACTAATTTATTTGAAGGTAACCTCTTATGTGATTTTCTTGTTAAACTCACCTATCCTTGCAGCACAAAGTTATTATTTTTTCACATGCATTACTGTAAAAATATTTAGTGCAAATAACACTACTTTCCCACATACATCTGCTTTTCAAGCATTTTGCACCTGAGGTGCAATTTTTATCAGCACTGAAACTAATTCCTCACATCCTACTAGTGATTTTTTTTCTCTCTGTGAGTGGTTATGTCAGCACTAGAGCCTCATGGAGTATAATGTATGAAAATGCACCATACCAGTGCTAAACTCCATTATCATGGGACTTATTATAGGTTTCTTTGTAAACCTGCTTGTTCTCTTTAGTTATGACTTCTGCGTCAGCACCAAATGCCAGTCTGACTCTCAACCTTTCCATCACAAGATCCCTTTAATATAGACTTCCCATCCAGCAACACAAGAAAGGCTGTGTAATTCCCCCTAACACTTAATACTAATGCCTTTGCATGACACTCATCAAAAAGCAAATACTCTGCCGCTCTTTTAAACCTGTGGAATGCAGAGTTTACATTTGTATTTCAGGACGTAATCCACAAAAACTAGCACCATCTAACAAAATGGTAAAGCTCTTCATAGCCCCTGGGAAACTACTATTGGTACATTCCTAACACTGACCCACAAGAAAAGTCCCCAAAACAGAGGAGCTCAAGGCCAGCTGGTTAGTTTTACTGAAGTTTGGTTCCTGGAAAAGTAGCACATGTCACCTCCACAGCTGGGGACCGCAGCAGTGAATTGCAGCTGCCCCCTGGGAAACCTGCAGGATCTGGCAATAAATACAGGTTTCCCACATGACAGTCTGAGACCTCAGTGAGGTCTGGGCAAAGAGTGATTAAAATCCTCGCCCACACCAGAGCACCCACCCCATTTGAGTACCACTGCTCTAAAGCGTCAGAAACATCTGTACTAAAAACCATCCTGCTGGTTTACTAAGTGAATTCAGTGCTCCTCTGTCTTCCATAAAAGAAGGTAAGCAGCTCCCAGCTGTAACACAGAAGTTTAAATATCCTCTACAAGCATATTTTTCTTTCCACTGCAGTTGAGACACAGTGCCTTCCCACTTCTCTGTGCAGGGCCAAAATATATGTTATTGATTCATTATGAATAGCTTTGCCTAGTAAAGCTTTGCCTATTCCACAGCATAAAGAATCCAAGAGCAAGACTCAAAAATGGTGGAAGATAATTTCAAGAAAAAGGTTATAAACAAGCTGTATGCTATCTAACACCTTATTTCCTCACTTGCAGTTGAATCCTTCCTCACGAGAAAATTGAGAGGGGACTTTGCTACCATCTTTATGCTGAAGCCACAATAAATCCAATAGGATATTCCACTCAAGGGAGAGATCCAGGGGAAAAGATATAAATTGCCAGTAAAAGCAGAACTATTTCAGGGTGGTCTACTTAAAACTAACTTCTGTGTTTGTTGATTATGTTGTTGACAGTTGGCCAAGATTTTTTTCAGAAGTTAACTCAAAAGGTCATACTTGGGAACAGGCATAAATGGCCCAAATTACATACATTCTGTGCTCCAGCATCTCAGTCACCAGTTTAATTATGAAAGAACCACGTTACATATTCATCTTCCTACACATTTGACAATCTTGATCTTTGATTTTCAACAACTGTGATGCAGCCTTGTTCTAACGGCTCTTAAACTAACTATTCCACCAAGAAAAAAAAGTAAAACTCTGTACACATGGGACTGTAAAAGACATAAAAATGAAGATTGAGATGAAGGCAGTTTCTCCAGAATGGACAATACATGAGCAAGCTGTCAACATTCCCACTTTTTAGATCCCGGCCTGCCAAGATAGGAGAGTCTCTTTCAACCCTTCCAAAAAAACCCTAGCACGGAGGATGTTAGCTTCACTCTGTGGTATTGTGTTGAGGGACCTCACCAGGAAGCAAGTGCACAGAATTAGATAGCAAAGGAGAGACCAAGATATCTGAAACGCAAGCGGTGGGATCACAGTGGGGTAGCACTGAAGAACCTGGCGCAGACCCAGCAAGCTGTTTGCAATAATAGAGGAGAGAATTACTACAAACCCTCATCCTCATTCCACAAGAGCAGTTGGTAGCTGTTAACTACATGCAGACTATAAAAGGAGAATGAGAACTGGCCACCTTCAGCCAAAAGAAGAATGAATAAATTGCATTAGGTCCCCTACATATGAAGAACCAAAAACCTATACAAATAAACTGCAACAAGGCACAGTGCCAGCAGCAACAGTCTGAACTACTAGTCTGCTCTGACAGCAATGAGAAATGGCAGCTACTCAGAAGACATCACCTTAAAATAATAACAGAAAAAGCACCCCAAATCTACATACAGAGCTCACTGTCTGGCTTTTTTAACAAGAGGAATACTTTGGCCATAGATAGATTAGTTTCTGGGTTTGGCTCTTGAGTAATTGAAGGAATCAGGCAGTGATTTAAGAGGAGTAGATCACCCAAAGCCCATACACGGCTTGGCTGTGTTAGCAGAGCTTACTGCTCTTATCTCATCTTGTTTGATTTTAAAAAGACTAATCGTCAACACAGCAGGGCACATGCAGAAAACCAAAAGGTCCAATTCCCCAGTCCTCCTGTTTGCATAAGCCTGCAGTAACTCACTTGGGTGAGCGGTCAGTAGAACATTGATAGGAAACAAGGATCTGACTCCCATCTGGAGAGTCTCAAGGCAATTAAGGGACAGAAGAGCAGGGCTTCCATTAATGTTAAAAGCATTTGTAAGACTAGATTCACCTTTTTTCTATGAAAATGTGTTTAGATACATCTGTGTATTAAAAACTGAGAAGAGAGTCCCTGTAAATTCATACACACTTTGTGGTGGGGTGAAGTTACAGTAAAGAGCAGAAAAGAGGAGACCCAGGAAGAATGAATTTGACCAGACCCTCCAGTTAACTGTTCTAATTCCTTCCTTCCTCTCACATTTTATTTAATTCTTTCAATCAGACTGTGTATTTTTCTTCTGCAAATTAATCACTAGAGAAAGATTTAGAAAGGTTAAAGTAGTGCTGCCATTCTCCTACCAGACAAAGAAGGAAAAGTGTCTAAACTCAGCTCCAAGCAGCTCCTGATTATTTTGATGGGCACTGAATACATCACCATCTGCACATTAAATGGGTTCCCATTTCCCCAGTGCTAGCTTTGAAATTAATGTCACACAAAAAGCTTCACATAATAGCAAGTCTGTTTGCAAGAAGAGCAGTGTTGCCATCAACCACTATCTTTAGTTTCTTTCTTACCCTCTGTGACTGTAGACTGGTTAATCAAGATTCTTGTCCAGCTGAGTATGTCTCCCATTTTGATACTCCTAGGAGCACTGTTAATCCTCCTTCCAAAGAAGGACACACATTTAAGATTAACTTTTATAAGAATTCACTGTGAAATGCTCACAAGCAGCCAAGGGAATTTTCAGGCTTGACACTTGCAGATCAAATATCTTACGACTTGCTTGGTGAGACCGTTCTGAATGTTGTCCTGTCATTTGCAGATCAAGTCTGAACTTTTCATCATAACCTCTCACGTGCAAAGCTCCTGCCACTTCCTCCTTCAAATCCCTCCTTAAATGTGTTTCCTTTGAAAGGCTTCCAATGTTCCTCTGCTCACCAATAACATCTGCACCCACTTTATGGTAAAGTAATATCAGTGACTTGTGCCTAAAGTAGACTTTGTGCTGAATGTAGCAGGGCCCAGTGTTCCATCTGTTTGCAAAGGGTAAGATCATCCCCTTCCTTCCCCACAAAAAGCAACCAGAAACTGATATAACCCAGGATCAAGTTTTGATGGCAGATCTTCCAGCTGGATCCTGCCAGTGAAGCGTCCGAAGAAAACAGCAAAATCTTCCAACCAGTTTCTTAGAGAAACAAAAAAAAAGGACAATATTTCTTTTGTGCGTAGGGATGTTTGGAAGCCTCACAAGTATACATCTCACACAGGGAATATTTGCAAGCCTTATAGAATAGTAATAGCAACAATTAAACTCTTTCTCATTGTGCTCCCTGTTCTTTTCCTGGAAGCTTAGGGTTTACCAGCATAGGCTTTCTGATCAAGAACAAGTTTTTCAGCTTACCCAATTAAATTTAAAAAAATACTTTATCCTTTGAGAGTACATTTATCTCCCTGTCTTCAGCCTGCAAAGCCCCACGGAATTACAATTGCATTATTGGCAGGGCTGAATTGTGCTGTATCACCTGATTACCCCTGACCCACGCAAAAATATCAAATACATCATTCAGCATATGTGTGCCCTTCACCACATCGATTTTCAACTTCCTTGAGACCTCAGACCCCCACTCCCCACATCCCACTCCTGCCTCATGCTGCTGGTTTTGCCATGGATGGATGCTTTGCTTCCCAATGCTGCATGCTGCCGGATGGTGGGTGCCATGCTGACCCTCAGCAGTGGCCACAAGTGGCAGCAGCGCTGCTGGAAGCTGCATAGAGGCAGTGGCTGAAGAGTATGTTCTCCCTAAAATGGCACCTTAAAGAATATACATTTGCTTTAGGTGCACAATAGAGTATAGGCACGAGGCAGGGGTGCCATAAATGCACAGAGAGTTGAGTCTGGGAATCGAGCTGCTTATTTATACACTGTTCTGGACTTTTAATTCTATATATTTAGATGCCCAAATAAATGGCCTCTTTTTCTGCAAGGCTGAGAACTGCATTTACTAAATATGGAAATAGGGTATCTAAAAATAAACACACAAATATGAAGGCATTAGCCTTACTATATAAAATGGGGGCAAGACAACTGCAGCAATTTATGTCCAAAATACTTCTGAAAAGTTTCCCTTCTCCCACCCATCCCTCAAAGAGCCCTGAGTAAAACAAACCAAACCAAAAAAAGCCTCCACAAAGACTCCCAGAGCTGAGTGAACACTCAAGAAAGGCACAGCAAAAGATTGCTGGTGATAAGTGAGCTCCCTGTGGGTGAATAGCCATTTATGTTGCCAAAGGACAATACAAATTTGACATTGTTTTACTGATTTTTACATTCTTCATTTTATGACAGCAATCATAATAAGCCAGCAGAAGACAATACTAGCTAATGGCAAATGAACAATGAGAACGCTCACAACATCCCCAGCCACTGCAGAAAATGATAAAGCCACGCAGCAGCTGGACTTCGCTACAGTGACAAGCAAATATAAATTTACAAATGGAGCTTTCAGTTAATCTTCATATTTTTTGGAAGCCCTTCAACACAGCTACAGCAAAATCTTTTCTAACACCTTCATTTCGAACTGGAATCACCATTAAACCTATTGAGTTTCTGCCCAGACATGGAAAATCCCCTTACTTGAAATCCCAGGTGTATGTCTAATTTCTCTGTTTAATTACATCCGTGAATTTTAATTTCATTTTGTCCTGGAAGTTTTTTTCAATATATGTTTAAGTCATATCATCAAGCAGGCTAAACACTTTCATGTATAGAAATATGGATCTTTTTGTTACCCAAATTCCAGCAGTCAATATTCTAGATTAGAGAAGTAAATTCTTAGGCGAGTGATTTATATCAAACTAAAAGGCAATACCTTTCCTTAAGGGCTTTTAGTCTTCCCATATTACTGCAAACCATGAGTTAGTGTTTCACTCAACACAACAGTGTTGTACATATTTCTGCCTCGAATTTCCCCTCTAAATGCCGACAAAAAAAAAAAGAAAAAGTGCCATGGCTCAGCCTGCTTTGAAGTATTTATTCCTTTTTGCCCTTTCCCAGCACACAGAATATTGCACGTACAGCAGCATCTCCTAGTGGCCACACAACCTCTGCTCAGTAGGAAAGGCAGCAAACTGTTTTCCCACCGTTTCACTTCATTTTCATGTGCAAGAAAAGGAATCAGCTAGGATCAGGAATCGGTACCAATGCTACACAACAGTATTTACCTTTGTGGAAGTGAGGGCTGTTCTCTGAGCTGCCAGTTCCCTGAGGATCTGGCAATGTGAGGGCCATAATCCTTGCCATCAGCTGCTTAGAGAGGCAGGGTAAACTTTGCCAAACAGCCCTGTCCAAGGGTCCTTCGTTGGAAAAGTTTCTCCAAGTCTCAAATCAGATGCAGGCCTAACTTTGCACTAATTTATACCAGTTCAACGCTACTGAATTCCTGACTTTTATCAGTTTAAATGAAAAAGGTGTCTACTTACTTTCATAATCAAGAATTTATTATCTGCTTTATCTGGAAAAAAAGAAAAGTGCTTGCAGGAAGTTATAGAAGTACTGTGGATAGTTTCCAGATAGGCAACGATTTACAAAGAATTGGGGTAATGCTTCAGTACACTGAACACAGAGAGATTATAGACACTGTTAACATTTCAGCTGTAATCTGTAGCTATCAGGCTGGAGCTGGGATCATCAGTGTGTGCAAAACCAAGTATATGCTTGGTTGCAGCATTTTCAATGCTCACGAGATGGGTGTAATCCTCTGAGTGGCTGGACACCCACCGCATTCCCTTTGGTGATTGCCAGTGCTGGGCACAGCACAAAAAGCCTGCATTCAAGAGAATATTGCTATTCAGGGCAGCTTAAGCACCCGCTTAGCTCCTCTTGAAGGCTAAGTGTCAGGTGCATGTTTCAGAACTTTCCTGAATCAAGTCAAGTCCATTATTTGGAAGGGAACTCACCTACTGAATTAATTCCTTACCCTCGTCATTATATCCATGCTTGCATTACCCCAATGTGCAACTGTTGGGAGCTTCAGTATTGTTTCCTCCGAAGCCTGCTGAAGAACATTAAAACAGAGCAAGTGTTCAATCTCCAGTGGTAAAAAAAGCAAAAAAAAGGTAACATTGAACTTGAGTGCACAACAGGAGTGCACACTCACAGTTTCCTATCCTCTGCAGAGGTAAATCAGAATACTTCTTTCTTTGTTTCATATAGGTTTTGATCTTTGCTCCACCATAATTTCTCTGGCAAGGGAAACATCATACAGCAGCAACAAAACCAGCATTATTTATTTATTGGGCGCTCTCCCTGTGACTGACATTTACAATACCTGCAGGGAGACACAGGCCCTGTCTCAAGGGTCTTGCAGCCTTGAAAAACAGCACAGCTTAGAGTCACTGGCCAGACATACAGAGCCAAATATGTGAACCTCAAACAATTCGCCATTTACATGTAAATGTTGCTTTTTTTGCTAGATTAGTATAGAAAGGTTTAGCAGATGAACAGTATTTGGGAGGGGGAAAACATAGATTTCCATTGCAAAGCAGAAAAGGCAGATAAAATGGTATTTTCATTTCACCTGGCAAGACAAAGTACACTTGAAGAAACAGGGGATCAAATCTTCAAGAGGACCCGGCGTTGGTGCTCCTTAATAGGTAAAATTAAGAAAAAATCCTGAAAATAACTGCATATCTCTTCAGTCTGAAGTAAGAATTAGAAATGTGCTGTTTACATTATTTGTTTAAATTCTGAAAATAAATGACCAAATTCAAAAAGTCAATTAATTTTTTCAAAAAATTAGTATTATTCCCTGCCATTTGTTCAAAAACAATGCTTTTTCTAATTGATATCTTTAAAAACGAATTACCTCAGCACATTAAATGTGAATCCTGGGGATAGATTCATGTCCAAAGGTAGCAGAATGATTCTTGGTTATGGTTCCTGCAGCTGGGAAATGTCAATGCCTGCGGCTATTCTCAGGGGGCAATTTGTTTATGGTCCCCACTGTGCTTTACCAGCTCTCCTCATGAATGCATTTACTCAGGGAACTGCAAAATAAAATCTTTGAGCACAGGCTTCACAGCTCTCCAAGGAGATAGGAAAAGAGGTCCTCATTTCTCTGCTTTGTGGACCCCGCAAGTACATCAAGGTTTTGGTCCTGTGGCACAGCCCTGGTGTATAAAAAGCAAACACTGCACAACAAGAGCAACAGAAGTCGTCACAGCTATATGAAGTTAGCACCATGAAATTTTGAACAGGAAGGCTAAGTTTAACCCCAATTGCCCTGTTCGAGTGTAGCCTTGAGCTGGAAAGAAAATAGCTGGAAAGAAAAACCACTGCTGCATGGCGGCATTTGCTGCTTCCTGAACAGCTCCAGACTCTCGGGGGTGAACCTGTGAGCTCTCCCAGATTCACAGACCCCAGATCACATCAGGAGTGGGGCCTGTCCGGTTCATTTTTCTCGGTGTTTGACCCTTGGAAACTCTACAGGAGCACAGGCTGGCATATGCTTAACGTCCTTAATCAAATGGCATTTGAACACATGATTAGCATTAAGCACATGCTTCTGAAGCAGACTTGTTTAAATCATAGAATGGTTTAGGTTGGAAGAGGCCTTAAACATCATCTAGTTCCAACTCCCCTTCCATGGTCCCACTGGAGCAGGTTGCTCAAAGCCCTGAGGAATAAAAGAAATGCAACAAAATGGCTGGTTTGATCTTCTGGCCAAAATTAAAATAAATAAACAGGTTTTTTTGGGTCAGCTTGATATGAAAACAAAAGGCTTTTTGACATCAAGGAGAAAAAGAAGGATGAGGGGAGCTGAACCCAGTATGAATCATTTAGTTGCATTTCAGGACTACCAGTCCTTTCATCACCTTTCCTTATTTTGTATTCTGCAGCAGTCAAAGATACTAAAGAAAGTACTTTTGAAACTGAAAATATTCAATCACATCTCCAAATGGTGTCAGGCCAGAGCTGCTTTCTTTGCAGGCAGTAAATAAGTAGTCAGCAAATGTTTCTCTACTTCTAGAACTGAACCCAAACCGGAATCTCAGTTACAATGAAAGCAATTAGGTAGAGGTCAAAGGAGGAGAAAAAATGGAGATGTCTCTCACTAAAAGCTAAGAAGCAGCAATGTCTGTTTGTCCCAAGTAGTAGCAAGAATTTACAGAAAAATAGTTTGCCTCATAAAACAACGCAAAATATTGTGCTACTTGTTCTTTTGTAAACAAAACACTTCCCTTTTGTCCTTGCAGGTGTGATCTCTATCTGCACTATTTCCAGTACAATGTGAAACCACACAGCACAAGCTGCTCATAAATGATAAGATAGCAGAGACCTATTTTCACTTCTTTTTAAAGCAAAAGCATCACACCAAAAGTAAGTTGACTTTTGAGTATGAAAATTTACATTCTATATTAGAAAAAAAAATTTAGATGTAGGCACTGTACTACTGAAAGGAAGTAATTGAATTTTACTGCTATTTTTATAATCCTATTTTGTGGGATAGTAATTGTTGCAGTCTTAGCAAAAGAGGAGCTACACACCAGTGCTCATGCTACTGCTTCCTGTTTAGGTGAATTAGAAATTGTAGTGCCACCACTTATTTTAACAGAAGTCTGTTGTGTAAAAATAAAAGGTGAGTTTTACCACTATGAAGAATGAAATTAAATGAGGAGGCAACTGCCAGGAAGAAGCTACAGATAGTTGAAAAGCTACAGTTAAAAAAGCTCAGAGTAAGATCAGACTGGTAAGGCTGTCAGAAAAACTATAAGCACAAAAGGATTTTTTAGATGGGCGGTTTACAAGTCTGAAAAGATTTTAAATAAACATGCCTTCCTCCATGAAAGCTACTTGAGCTTGGGAATTAAACTGAGCATTGTTGTGTAATTTTTTTTCATGCATATAATTTTCTATTAATCAACCTGTAAGCTTTTTATTAATTAGATTTATTTATTGTTCTGTAGAGTGAAAACCGCTATCCGGGTTCCCTTGGCTGACAACAATGTGCTGCTACTCTTGAAAAAAACCGACCTTAAATAAGTTGTACTCGATGGGGTACTACGGCCGGCTGTAAAGGGAAAATATGTCACTTTATGTGATGACTTTGAGTAATGTTTTCCCTACCAGCATGGGGCTTCCTGTGCCTCCTCCAGAGTTAGTCTCGCTGAAGAGGACAAGGTAGTCAGTGCAGAATCTGGCCCTGGTCAGTCAGAGTCCATAATGCTTAATAGGTATGACAAGCTTCCCAAACATTGCCAAAACATCCTGTGAGAGGAATTTTTCAATTAGTTTCAGAGGGAGGGCAACAGTCTCTTCAGATAAGGATACAGGCAATTTCAGCTTCTTATGTTGTTTCAAATGTACACAGAAAACCAGAGTTACTACAGTGCTACTGCAAAGCCCTTGAGGTTTACAGCATTAAGCTGCTAATCCACAGCATGGTACTTTCAAGTTTTAATTGTGCTTCAATGGTTTAATTGTCTTCGATTTTAGTTTTGGATGGTTTGTTCTACAGTCCACATGAGCCTATCTCATTGCCATTGTTCACATGAGAAATCCTTTGAAGCCAAGGGTATTGCCATGTGACTGAGCTCCTCAGGATCTACGGTGTACGTAAATAGCAGAGCCTGCACAGTCATATAATATGGAGGAGGGACTGTGGCTTTTGGCTTGGGTCTGCGGGTTTCTTACTACCCATGTGAAGATACAGTGGGGACCAGTGACGTAGACATCCCGAAAAACTAAGAAGCTATTTTTGGACACAAGTTCCCATGTTTGCAGCACGTTTCTCTTTTAGAAGTAACAGCAAGCTTTGCTTTGGGGGCACATCTGGAGCCACAGGAGGAAGAAGGGAGCTCCAGCGTTTCAGATGAGTCATTGTTCCATCGTAATGGAAAACCTATAAAATATCAAACTGCCAGAGAGTAATAGATCTTTCAGGGTTTATTAGTTTTACAGGTCTTATAAAAATTACTGGAAAAACATAAAACTTTAAGAGCTGAAAACTGAAAAGGTTTCATGAGCTTAAGCTCAGCCTGTTTGGATCACGGCATGGCTACACTTCTGCAGCTGCAAAAATTCTCCAGACTCTCTTGCTTTCATTTAGCTGTCTTCTAAGGTCACACGAAAGCTTGTGGCTAGAGTTTCCCTTTGAACACAATTTCATGAAAATATTCAGAGCTCTGGATATAACTGAGGTTATTCCTTAGTCATAGCTTGCCTGGTGATTTCCGAGTACTAATGCAGTAGACTGAAGTTTGCAAGCTGATGAAACCACCCAGGAGTATTACAAGTCTAGATACAGATTTCCATATTTATCTGTACTGCATACTCAAGGGGTTTGCCAGGCATAATTGCCAATCAGGAGTATCCATTTAAGTAAGTATTTATATCATATTTCCAGATTTGAAGAGGTATCACAGAAATTATAGACCACACTCTGAACAGGGACTTTCAGTCTCAGACACAAAGTCCGTAATGATTAGCTACATTCAACAACTCTCAGCTGTAGCAGTTAGCAGAGCTCGTCACCTTGGTCCAGAGAAGAGCTAAATTACTCTTTTACGTCACTTACAGCCACCACAGGATGATGACAATTAGACTGTTGTTGATGACAAGGTAGTCAAAGGTGGCTGGATTGCCATTAGATTGGTAGTGGCAGTGATGGTCCCCTTCCTCCTATAATCTGCATAGAGACTGGTAAAGATGATGTCCACATAGAATATGCATGCATAAGGTTTTCCTTAGAGCTGGTGAAACCACAGCTGGGTGGATCCTGCTGGTTTTTGAGCCTTTCCCATGACAGGTATAAATACCCAAGAAAAAGGGAAAGTTAGAACAACCCACAAAAACTGAACACAGCTCAGCTTTGTGCACCCAACCTGAAAACATGCCAAGTGTTCAGGCAGGCAAACAGAAGCCCTGCTCATTGCTGCGACAAAGAACTCCTCTGGAGTTACCTGGATAACAAAGAAAATAAACTACATGGAAACTAAACCTGTACCTCTGTAAGAAAGCTGAGCTGTATCACAATTGATTTCTCTTTCTCTGGTAGGTTTTAAATCTGTAAAAGATTTTTATCCGAAGTGGAGCACAACTACCCTGGGGCCTCTTCTACTAATTAGCCAGCTACAAATGAAGTATAGCACAGATCTCACCCAGCGGATGCAGGGATTTATCCTTCAGTCAGATGCAGAGGTCACCCAATCAGAAGCACACTTTATAGTAACATCAAAAGTCTCGATTTCCCTTTCTCATTCTGGAAAGTAATCACTCTACAGCAAGTACAGGCAACTTACCCACATACAATAACCTTAACATAGTCTGGGACTTCTGATTGTGAAAAAGTGAAGCTTTATTACTTTGCACTGAAGTGGCCCACTTCCTGTAAGAAAAGCAGGAGAACAATTGGAAATTTATTAGTGAGCTAAAGTGACCTGCAGCTATGTTTTTTTGACAGTGATTATAAAAGGACCTAATTTCAGCATTCACCTTCCGAAACATATGGCAAAGCGGAAGAGAATTGGCTTAGTTATATTAAAGCTCAAAATTATTTCTAACTCAGTTTATCATGATTTTGTTCCCAGATGATCCTCATTGTGAAAATAACTTTTGCTCTCTGGGTTTGGACATTTAATGTCCCTTTTATCAGATTACAGTTAATGAGGTACATTTTCATGTTTTGCTATTCCAAACCCAAATGACTGAGTTACTTTTTTTGTCTCATTGGAAAACTTACCATAGAATCACAGAATGGGTCAGGTTGGAAAGGACCTTAAAGATCATTGAGTTCCAACCCCCCCACCATAGGCACAGACATCTGCCACTAGACCAGGTTGCTCAAAGCCCCATCCAGCCCAGCCTTGAACACCTCCAGTAATGGGGTATGCACAACTTCCCTGGGCAACCTGTTCCAGTCTCTTACCACACTCACAGTAAAGAACTTCTTCCTTCTATCTCATCTAAATCTCACCTCTTTCAGTATAAAACCAGGGTAACTTTCGTCCTATCGCTACATTCCCTGAAGCCTTCTTTTCTCCAGGCTGAACAACCCCAACTCTCTCAGGAGAGGTGCAGCCTCATAGGAGAGGTTCTCGTAGCCCTCTGTACTCAGAGGAGAGGTGCTCCAGCCCACGGATCATCGTCATGGCCCTCCACTGGACCCGCCTCAACAGGTCCATGTCCTTCCTGTGCTGAGGCCTCCAGAGCTGGACACAGTACCCCAGGTGGGGTCTCACCAGAGCAAAGGTCAAAATAAATCTATTAGTAGTTAAGCCCCACCAGCTGGCCAAAGAATTTGTTACTCCTCTAAGTTTGTTACTAAACTATGTGGAAGCAATGGCCTAGGTGAGCTGGCTCATGTGTTATTTGCTGCATGATAGCATCAACATCAGACATTAGAACTCATTTCTTGCCAATGCATTAGAATTCATTATAAATGAGGAAAAAAAATACATAATGTATTTGAGTTTATAATGATTTCCATTAGGGGCTTGTGTTCTAGCTGCCAACACATCTGGATTTCCTAGGAATTAATGGGTTTAACCACAGTGTAATTGTTTGTAGAAAATAATTAATTAAGACATGTGAAATGTTTTGCAAAAGCATTCAAAATATTGGGAAAATTCCCAGATGGCTCTTATTGCTTTTAGCACAATGATATATATCCCCTTGTGCTTGATCATAAATTGTTGTGTGATTTTCACAGATTGTGATATAGGATGTATTTATGGTCTCACAGTGCAAGGAGTTAGAGAAACAAAACTTTGGAAGGAGAATATCTTTGTCAAAACACAGATTCACCAGTGTTTCATGATGTAACAAAATATAGTTGTAGTACAGGAACGCAGTTGCTGTCTAAAATGGCACTGTGAATGAAAAGACATATTCTCAATTATTTTGCTGTCATGAATTCATTGCACACAAGTATTTGGTGTAGGATGGAGGGTGGGTTGCAAAGAAGGAAGAACAGCTTTAAGAGTGGAATTTGTTAACCCTATCACAACAATAAAGCCCTGGGAGGCACTTCAAGGTCACTTGCACCAAAGCTGGATGACAATTTCACTGTCCATATATTTGTGTAACCCCTGTTAAGAGTCCTTCAGTTATGACAATCTCACACCATTCCCATGTCACCTAGTCCTTTAGTATCTTAAGGTAATGTTTTTTTCTTAATAGTGCTAAACTGAATTGAGATCTTTTGCCAACAGCCAACAGGGGAGGCTCACCAACACTTTCCTTTCAGTTTAGGGAATATAATATATGTTCTGTACAAAGCCTTGTCTTATCTCACCTTACTCTTCATTGTCAAGGCCTTTCTATTTATATAGATAGTAAATACACTCTATATAGAGATGTTATGGCTTGAGAAACCCACAACAATTAACAATTTATTGCCATCCAGAGGGACCTGGACAGGCTTGAGAGGTGGGCTAGTGCAAAGCGCATGAAGTTGAACCAAGCCAAGTGCAGGGTCCTGCATCTGGGACACGGCAATCTCAGGCACAAATACAGGCTGGGCAGAGAGTGAATTAAGAGCAGCCCTGAAGAGAAGGCCTTGGGAGTGATGGTAGATGAGAAGCTCAACATGAGCCCACAGTGCACACTGGCAGCCCAGAAAGCCAACCGCATCCTGGGCTGCATCAAAAGAATTGTGGCCAGCAGGTCACAGAAGGTGATTCTACCCCTCTACTCTACACTCGTGAGACCCCACCTGGAGTACTGTGTCCAGCTTTGGAGTCCTCAACATAGAAAAGGCATGGACCTGTTAGAACAGGTCCAGCAGAGGGCCATGAAGATGACCAGAGGGATGGAGCACCTCTCCTACGAAGACAGGCTGAGAGAGCTGGGGTTGTTCAGCCTGAAGAAGAGAATGCTTCCAGTATCTGAAGGGAGCCTGTAGGAGAGCTGGAAAGGGACTCTTTGTCAGGGAGTGTAGTGACAAGACAAGGGGTAACGGCTTCAAATTATTTTATTGTATTACAGTATTGATCCGAAATATACTCTGCCGATGCTGTCAGCAGAAGCTGTGCACTCCCAGCAACGGACAGCAAATGTTGGACACCGCAAGTGCTATGGCTTTGGGAGGAAGGGAAAGGCTCATGGGTCCAGCACTGGGGCAGGAAGTTCTCTGGACCACCCATCGCCATCAAGGGAGAGAGAGCAGCAAACTTTGTTTTGTTAGCAATTGTTAGCAATTGATATTAAATGTGACATTCATGGTATGAAATAATCCTGTTGGCCAGCTCGGGTCAAGTGCCTGGGTCTTGCTCCTCCTCATCCCTGCACCTGGCAAGGCTTGAAAACACTGAGACCTTGAATCCCACAAAGCGCAGCTGGCTGTGAAGTAAGTATTTTCTCAAATTCAGACATTAGTCTTCTAAAAGTGCAGTTTTCCCAAGCATTAGGAATTAAGTCCTCTGTCGCTCAGACCAGGACAAAAGAGAATACACCACGTGCACTCCTAATACAGAAAGAAAAGCTTTGCCTCAGCTCAGCCTGCCTCACTGCACCTTTTCTGCCTGTACATAGCATTATTACAGAGAGAACGTGTCACCTCACCTCACCCTGTGAGGCCTTTTCCCCACATACAGAGCACATACATCACCACTACATATATTCTTAAGATATAGATAGTGTATATTGTCGATATAGACAGAAAGGCCTCAACAAGGCAAAACCACGGGAGATATATGTATACCATAGGCACATGTCTATGCTCTGAGGCAGAGACTGAGAAACCTCACCCTTCACCAGCCTGCCCGCTCGCAACCACAGGGTTACACACAGGGCATCTGAGCCCCGCCACGCCGCCTCTCCCTGTCGCAGAGGCCTTTCCCTGTACGAACCGGGCCCTGTCGAGCGCTTCCCCAGGCTCCGCGGGGGCCCAGCCAGGCTGTGGCCGCCTGCTGCCGCGGGAAGGGCGGCCCGTGAGGGCGGTGGCTGGCGCGGCACCCAGCCTCCCTCACGCCGGGCAGGGCGGGGCGGGGCCGCCAGAGGGCGCTGTGGGCGGCGGCGGGAGCGGTGGCTGGGCCCGCCTGCGCGCTCCTGCCCTCCCCGCTCCCGTGGGGCGGCCGTGGCCTCGGCCTCCCCCCGCCCCCGGTTGGCGACCCTCGGCGCCCGGTCTGTGGTCGGGGCGGAGAAGAAGGAGGAAGAGAAGCGGGTTGAAGTGAGGAAGTGCTGCTAGGAGCCATGTCTGCGCCCGCTGGGCTGCCGCCGCGGCCCGCCGGCGCTGCTGCCGCCGCCGTTTACCCGGGCGGGCCCGGCGCCTCCCGGGAGGCCGCGGCCCCTCAGAGCGGCGCGCCTAGCTTCCAGAACGGTGAGGGGTCGGTCGCCTGCGCGGGCCCTAGCGCTGGCCTCCGCGGCGGTGGGGAGAGGCTGCCTACGGGGCCCCCGGGGCGAGCTGCGCTGCCCCCTCCTCGGCGGCTGGGGGTGGGGGTGCAGGGTTTTCCTTCTTCCCGGGGTGGCGGGAGGCGTGGGACGCTGAGGCGGACGCGGGGTCGGCGGAGGGCCCGGTGGGCCGCGGCGGAGCCGGCGCCTAAGGAAGCCCTTTTTCTGCAAGGCAGAGGGGGCCGCTGGGGTGAAGCGCGTCCGGCCCCGGGCCCCCACCGCGGTGTGCGGACTCAACTTCCAAGAATGCGCAGGCTCTCCTGGTCTCGCTAAAGGAGGGTGATGGTGGGAGGGGTGTCTGTCTCCGTTTCCTTCCATCCTCGCCAACTGGGATCTGCTCGATGCTGTGGTGGCTGCTTTGTGGCGTTCCGGGAATGCTCTGGAGGCCAAGGTACTGCCAGGCCTCGGCTTTGGCGGTCGGTCTGAGTGGGGGCAGAGAACCCCACCTATTGTGGATGAGAGCACTTACTTACTTCATAGCTGTTTATCAGTAGAAGTAATAGGTGGGTGGGTAGGTGTTCACACGAGTTTATCTTGGGTTTTGAGTTGAAGAAACAAGATTGGACCAGTGAAATGTGGGTCTCTGGAAAACAAAGGTTTAAAATAGTTCAGAGTTGCAAAACACTGGCTTGTTTTTCATCTGGAAAGGTATTGAGACTAACTGCGCTATCAATTAAAGTAATTAGCTTGCAGTTCCTCATTTTTAAATTGGTGCAAACATCAGTTCTTTATTAATACATCTCATTAACTTTTCAGAATGCCTGTATGATCTTTGTTTGCACCTAATGATGGTTTGGTATCTAATTTGCTTGCATAGAATTTTACCTCCTACTGGTAAACCCTTTATTTTTGTAGTCAGGCTGTTGCGTGCATGGGCATTTTTTCTGCACAGATAAGTACACAGGGTAACCATCTGCAAAATTTTTTATTCAATATTTCTCATGTCTAAAGGTGGGGTTAGGCAATAAGCACTTAAATGCCTGTCAAGTAGGTTTTTAGTCAGTTTGCAGATAATGCAAAAGTCACTGAAGTGAATGAAAAGGCAGGTAATTAGTGGTAAGTTTTAGGGAGATGCTTATGCCTCAGATGTGTCCAAACGGTAGTATTATCATGCTGAGCTGTGCCAAAATTAGCCAGAAAATGCCAACTTACGTGTCTTTTAATGAAAATCATGTCGTTATCAGGATGTAGCTACTACAGCATCAATAACTTGCAAGTATGTTTCACAGAAATAAGTAGAAACTGACATCACACGCTCTGTTTGTGTTTTTCAGAAAGAAGAAGTAATTTTAAAAAGCCATCATAACTTTTTGTTATTTTAATTAATTAACACCATGTTGCTGCTGATATTATTAAAAGCAGCATGTTTACAACCTTGTAGTAGACCATTTGTTTTCTGCAAGACACTTTCTTTAATTCTAAGAAATGTATGCAACATTCAGTAATAGTCTTGAATTTTTATTTTATATCTTGGTAACTAATCAACTTAATTTTGGCATGTGTGTTCCTTAAGATAGCTTACAGTGATGCATGTTTGATGATTTGTAGGCGAGAGCTCTGAATTTGTCATTTTATGTCATGTAGCAATAGCATTCCAGAATTTTTAGATTAGTGTATCTGTCATCTTTAAGTATTAAACTTCTGAAGTTATAACACAGGATTTGAGGCTTCTTTCTTTTCAAAATTGTAATAGGAGGGGGAGTAGAGGGAAATAGTACCAGAAAAAGACTGTACTGGAAATTTCCTTTCTGTTCAACAGAAACTAAATTTCACAAAAATTGTCATTGCTTTTGAAATTTGATTTTATGTCAGTATAATAGAGTTTAAATGTAAGATACTTAAGTTAATACAGCTATTTCTCTGTTGGCTGAAAGAATACACTAGTCTATCCTTTCAGATGTTCAGAGTGGTATGTGTTTTCATAAAATGTGGATTTTTCAGGTAAAGCTGAAATTACTGGAAACTGATGAAAGGAGCTGTTTTTTGGAGATAGCAAGCAACTTACTGCATGTACAGTGATACTAAAAAGAATATTCACCTTTTTTTTTTTTTTTATTAAGTTTTGCCTGGTCCAATGACCAAGTCCATTTGAGACTCATGGAGACTTTAGTTTTAGTATAACTTAGGGTTTTTTTTTTTTAAAATAAATAAACTTCTTGTCTGTATTCTCCCTTGCAGTGCTCTGTTTGATCCTATGCTGAAAAAAGAGGCCCTTGTCTGAGGTGTTGTTCATAACCCTGTGGCTTTAAAACGCAATTCTTCTAACTAAAGTCTTGCAAGTTTGTGGCAAATTTATTGCAGTAGTCTTAATACTTTGTAAGTAGTAAGTAGGCTTTGTATCTAAATGAAAAATTACCAGTTTCCTAATTTCAGCATAATAAAATGTTGCTCGTTTAGTCAGTACTAAAAGATGATTTAATTTTCCAGTAGTGATGAAGGGTGTCAACGCTAGCAGTTGAATGTATTGAAATGCAACACTGAGAGAACAATCATATCAAATCCCAGTATTTCTCCAGAAGATTTTTGTCTAGTGCTCTCAACAAGTGGCTTTGTAAGATTACCATCTCTGCTAGCATTTTGGGATCATAATTTTAATTATGACATTATTTAGCCTTGTTTTCCATCAGTTCTCAGACTTCAGATCTTTTGGATGGTTTCATTAAATTTGATAAAGAGGATCTGAAAGATACAAAATCCCTGAATGTTTTCTGAAAATGGGAAGTTGGGTGAGTGAAGGAGCTAGATGTTAATTCTATGACTGAGCACTTGTGAGAACTCGGCAGTGGCTTGATTTGCTGGCTTGTTTGCTGACATTTAAGGGCATGCAGACCTTAACAAGGCACAGTGGTGCTGCACCCACATCCATCCTGGAAAGAATATGTGAGGGAGCTGTGGTGGGTAAAGGGGTGTTAAAAGTTACAGGAAACTAACAGGTATTCTCGGCTAGAAAGGTAGATGATGGCGAGTACGTGGTAGTTGGCTACATCATTCAGGTGAGAGAATGTATGGACATAAAAATCCAAACAGATGTGGCACTAGCAAACCAACCTTTACTAGGTTAAGTCTTGTGGTGTTCACCTGTTAATGTCTGTGTAGTTATGCATTATAACATGAAGTATTGCTTTGCCTTTAGAAGGAGAGGTTCACAGCTTTCATTACAGAAGTGGTGTTTTAGCAGTACATACATTCTGTGTGCAGCTGAGGTTTTCACCTCCTCTTGTGGAGTTTTCTTGAAAGATTTGTCAGGTGTTTTGGAAGAAAGGTAGAATACCTGGCACATGAGGGGTAGATTGTACAATTAACCAGGTGTCAAAGCGACACGGAAGATGTACCCAGATTTCCAGTGTTGAAAACTGACCAATTATCTAGTCATTATGAGCTTCAGCTACTAATTGCAGTACAAAAATTACTTTCTACTCAGGTTCTTCATAATGAAATGTACAAAAATCTCACTTCAGATAATGGGAATAATCTTTCATTGTTATTGTTAAAAATTGCTTTCAAAGGACCAGGAGTTTGAGATCAAAAATATAATATTTGTCTTTATTTATGATGTTGTGTTTTTAAACCAGAGCTTGATACTGCAAATTTTTGCAGTAGATTATTTGATATGCAGCCTTTTATTTACAAGTCAGGTGCTCCTAAACCAGTTCCTAAATTGTACCTGCTCAGTTTATTCTGCATTTTAGTAGAAAAAATGCACAGACTCTTCAGAGAAAACAGCTTTTCTTGCTATCTTAAGTGATTGCTTAAAGCAATGAGCCTTGAGAGATACAAGTTATTGATGTATTCTTGAATTTGCTCTTTCAGAATTTAAAAAAGCAGGTCAAAGTCTGCCAAATTCATACAGCTGTTAATGACTTGCTAACTCAAAATAATATTACCTTAAAGTAGAATCAAGTAAACAGCTTTATGAAGCAGCTCCCACGTTTTCAATAAAATAGTGAACCAGAAGCATAGTTACATATTCTCCTCAAAATTCAGGATGTGTTGATTTGGGGGGTTTTAAGCTCCTTGCACTTTCTACCAAAACTCCTGTCTTTTGATCCAGCAGTCCAAGTTACTGTTTCATTTTTGAGCTCCTTTTTCTTGTACTCAACTTTCTGGCTTGTCAATTATGAAAAGGCATTTTTAATTTTATCAGAAAGCAATTTCAGGTGGTACGTTCCTTGCTTGCAAGATTCCATTAACAAATTCACTATTAAAATTGCCTTACAAGTTAATCCTAGAACATCTGGGTGTTACTTTGAGAACAGTGATTTTTCAAAATTTCTAGATGAGAAATAATACTTGTATTTGGTAATCATTGTAAATATAAGGGAGGACATAATTTATTGTTACCACTTGCTGTTTAGATTTGCAAGTGGCCCAGTGCTGTGCTTGTGGGGGTTTTTGCAGTAATTTTAAGAAAGGAAATTATCCAGGGAAACGCACTTGTGGTTCACTAGGAAATAAAAATAGGGTTCAGGAAAAGAACTTTGAGATTGGTCAGTTGGCATTGGGGGAAAAAAAAAAAAAAGTTTGAAGACAGTTAACATTCAGTCTCTAGCAAACAGGTACTTGTTTGCCCCTTGGTGGACCAGTGTGTAGTTAACCTCTAATGCTGGAGAACCAGTTGCAGTGACAGCAGAGGTCAGTTTCTCTGGTATTTACTGCCTGATGTAATTATCAGGCAGTAAACAGAAATGAAGTGCCTTGTAAGATACTCTGTAGTTTCATAAAAACATCAGTTTTTATAAAAGCATAATACAAAAGAATATAGAAGACAAAACTAACTGCCCTGCAGGACTTCTTCTTTGTCACTTTATTGCAGATTTGTAAAGGAGTATACATTTTTATTGTCGTACTGGTTTGACTACAGCTGGTGGTTTTTTTTCCATATGCAGTAAGGTTTTTTTAAGGTGTACTGTTGTATTCTGATTCTTAGAAACATAAGTTTAGTGCTTATTGTTGCTCACTATTTGTTTAGATATTAACCTCCTAAAAACTTCTCAAAATATTAAAAGTACAAATGTGAGGCATAAAGTCTTGGATAATAAAAGCAATCTATTTTTCTGTTACTTCTTTGCGTGTTTGCAAATTACTTCAGATACTGCATTTTCCATGCATTATGCTTGGTTTGTTCTCTTTCTGCTGAAGGAAATTGACCTCAAAAATAGTGACAGAAAGAAAGAAGAAACCAATTGCTTGTTAATAAGAGTAAGTACAGAGCCTGTTGTCAGATGCACCTTCAATACACAGGGTATTTTCTCTTTGTTTCAGGTCCTGTGCAGAGTCGGATGCCTTTCCCCTCTGGATATGGCTCGCATCCTCCAAACTATGGTGCACCCTCAGGACACTATTCCCAAGTGCCCAATAAAGCTGCTGCTTCACATTTGGATAATCAGTATAGAGCCAGTTACTACCCTCCTTATTATTCAGCACCAGCACAAAATGTTATGACACCTTCTGTGGGTACCAATGTGTTGAATACGCAGGAATCACAGCAGTTGTACAGTAAAACTCCCCATGCAGTGGGGTCAGCTGAAGGACCTGTTCAAGGAGCAATATCATCTGCATCCTACTTGCATACGAGCACTCCGCAGTCATATTCAGCATTTGGTAATCACTACAGCACTTCTGTCAGCTCCTCAGTTGCATCTCAGGGATTTCCCCTTAATTCTGATCACTACACCATGCCTGTGGTTTCGAGTGCCATGTATCCTAATGTTTCCTATCCTGTGGCTGCTGGCAGTGTGTATGGGCAAGCGTTTACCTCTCAGAGCCTACCTGCTGTTGGACACTCCAAAGAGACAAATACGTTTTCTAGCCAGAGTACATCAGTACCTCATTCTCTTCAACAGCATGTTCCCATGGGTTATAATTCAACATTATCAACTATCTCATCTGCTCAGTCTGTTCAAGACAACTTCAGCAGGAATCTCACTGGATCGATTGCTAAAGTAAACAACCAAATAAACACAGGTATGGTATTATTTGGAGGTTACTGAACTTCCAGATGTGTCTGGAAAGCATCAGAAAACATGTGCTCTTGTTGATTTGTACTTGTTCCCTGTGTGAAACTCTGTATTGTAATTTTGAACTCTGTCCTGTTTATTCTTGAAGCCCTTCCCATTTGGTTAGCAGAGTCCTCACAATAGCAGCTAATCATGTCACTGATGTCTTTCTGTTTAGAGATACAGAAAAAGAGACTGTTTATGCAATGGGTTTAGTTTATTGGGTTTTTTTTTTTTCATCTAAGTGGCCTTGGAAGGGAAATCTGTTGTGCAGTTTTGAAGTATGTTTGTTCTGAATATTAATAGACACATTCTGAATCACAGAGGAACTTTTTTCCTTTTCTGGCTAGAGAATTTTTTTAAGTCATGATCTATATTGATTCTTTAAATTTTACATAAGTGAGCATGCATGCAGTCTTCTTTTCAGGAGAAGTAGAGCCTACGTGGGTTTGGAAGCAATTGGGGTTTTTTTCTCTTTTTGTAATCATTTGATGAGAGTGCAATTTGGGTGATTTTAGCTGATACTTTTGTAAGGAACATCTTGATGTTTTTCGTTTGGATCTAGCTATAGAGAATGAAATTGCAAACGTGAAAGTTGAGGGCATATATGTTCAGTCCTTGCTGGTAGCTGCAGCTTCAGTTTCATGCAAAACAGACATCTCACTGAGAGCGCAATAGTATGTGCAGGAAAATTCTGTGGGTTCTTTTCTCTACTGGTAATTTTACGACTTTGTAAAGTTTTGACCTGTAAACTGTGGAAGACTAGTGGTTTTCTTTTTCTGATGAGACAGAGAACTGTAGAATGTTTCCTTTTGTTATGTGAGATAGCTTAGATTATTGTTTAACATTGCAATTGCTTTAGGACTCCTCGTAGAGGAGGTTTTCTAAAACCAAGGATTTATGAAAGAATGTGGTTTAGATGATGGTAAAGCTTTGCCTGAGAAAAACAGTTAAACCTAGATCAAGCTTGTCCAATCTGTACCGAGGCTAACTTTAATTTTAATATTGCTTTCCCCACCCTCAGGAGTAGGATGTAGAGTGTCATCTTTCAGTTCAGTTTCAGTATTCAAATATTGGTGGATTTGAATTCTGTCTTTATGAGCTGCTCTACGTGATTTTCTTTAATACGTCAAAAAGGCTGAACTACTGTTCAAAAAAAGAAAAATAGATCTTTAAAAAGCTTCTGAAGGTAATGGATGTTTCAAGGCTGAGTGTAAAAATGAGTTCTTTCAAGGACTTAAGGTTTAAAACTCTCTCCAAAAAACCTGATCCGGTTGAGCATGCAATCTACAGCTGGTCTTGGCAGAATGCATGTATCATTCCAGAACAGTATGATCTGCAGTAGTCATATGAAAGTGACTTATTGTCTGTTCAGGCAGTTAGTGTTTTACTTACAGAAGTTTTTAATTTAATTGAATATTAATTTTATTTCCTATGAGGGAATCTTGAAATACCTTTTTTTTTTTTTTAATCTGGTTCGTAGCAATATTTTTTTCATGAGACACAGCTCTTTTAAAGGTGAAACAGTGGAACTGACCAGCCTATGAAGAGCAATAGGAGCAATGGATAGTCTTATTTGTGAACCATTCAGTGCCCTTCTTAAGGGAGTGATTGAGTTAATACGTGATCTCAGTAAAAAGTAGTAATATTACGCTTGAATTTCAAAGAGCTGATCATAGAACTAACTTTGGTAGAGGTGTGTAATAAGCACACACTTTACAATTAGGAAAATAAACACTGATCCACTGTTTCTGTCACACTTGAGCAATATTGCAGTACTTGCTTTGTGCACTGGACTGTAGGCATAATTACTTAAAACACACTTTCTGAGCTTGTAGAGCTGCCGAGATAAGCATGCACTGTGCTTCCTTGCACAGTGAGCTGGATTGTGGAACTGATTTAACTAAAGAATAACTTTTCTTTTCTCTCTGAAATCTGGGGCTAAACAGACTGTCTCTAATAATTTCTGACTTTTTTTTAGTCTAGATTTCACCATCTTTAGTTAAAATATATTAAAAATTCAGTTGCTACAACACCTGGCTAATAAAAGGTGACAAATAATTGTTTGTTCCTGGCATAATTGATTTACTTCTTGCACACTGTTATGCTTTATATATTTCCCAATGCAATCTTAACTGTTCTCAGATGGAATAGTTTGATTCCATTAAAAAAAATATACTGGAATTCCTGATGCTCTCTGTAAATGTTCATGTAAAGAAATTTTGATACACATGCTACTGTTAGAGTGCCAATAAGAGAGTTTGCTGTTGCTGCTCTGCTGTGAAAGAAGATCCCTCACAAGCCTTAAATTATAAATAAGCCAGTCTTAAGAAGACTGTCACACAGGATACTACTGACTTAATATATTTTTCAGTAGCAGTTTTGTGTGCTTAGTGAACACTAGAGCTCTCTGTGATGAAAATAGAATGTATTTTATATAAAGGAATGTCATGTTTTTAATCAAATGTGTTTGTTTAAACAGGACTTGCTTAGGAAACTTAGACTGGCATAAGCTTTTCAGAAAGTTTGTCGATTTCTGAATATTTGTCTGCTCAAATCAGAAAAGTTCTAAGTCTTGGACTTAGAGTTGGATTTGTAAGTAAACCAGTTTGCTGTAGGGCCTTGGAAGGCCCCCAGAACTGAGTCTATTAAGGTCAAACCCATGAGCTGTTGTATGGTATATACTGAGGATGCAGAACTGCAACAAAATCTTTTGCTAAGACTTTGGCAGCCACTGGCTGAAATCACAGAAGTATTTTCAGTGAAGCTTGCTGATGTTTCACTAGAAGAAAAGAAGAAATTTATTTTAAGATGCATCTTTTGCTGGAAGTTGGCTTGTTTTGATGAACAGCAGCCAGTGAGAATACTTTGCTTTAGGATGTATAAGTAAAGTAGAATACAAATATTTAATTTGAGAATTTTCAGCTTGCTCATTTAAATTAGTTTCATGGGGCAAAAATGCCATCTTCTAGTTCCAAATTCTGTGTTTCAGCAGAACAGCATTGCTATAAATCTGTCCAGAAATAGTGTTATGCTATGTAAGCAATGCACTCTATATTACATAGGCTTTTTGTCTTTCGAAGTCAGTAGCTTTCCTTAATGTTTTTCCAGCTTATTTGAGTTGAAATCCATGCACTCTGATTTTTTTTCTTGGTGCTCTGCAGTCAGTGTGGGTGTCAGCCAGGATGCCCAGATTTTACCGGACTCCCCTCTGCCTCCCTGAGGAGAGCAAGATGGAGAACTCCTGCGGGTATATGGTACGGGTTTCTTTGATTCCTGCATCTTGTCTACCGTCCTGTAATCATAGGCTGTCTGCCTGAGCAGGAGACACACTAATTTCTTTATCTCTTGCACATACTTTCCCTTATGTCAGATCAGGATTTAAAGTACTTGCTGCCCCAGTTCCATAGGAATGTAGGCTATAATCCTGTAAATCTGCTAATATAGGTGTGGTTGGAAAAAGGGGAAGGACTGCAGCTGAGATACAGAAAGTCAGGGAAACAGGATGCTGTTGAAAACCAAGCTGCAGGGAGGTGGTAAATCTCTCAGGAGAAATTGCACGTTATGTTGGGTTTGGGGCAGAAAATCAAGATTGCAGCTATAGCAACTCCTTGTCACAGAGAGCAGGCTTAGGAATTATCAGAATATCTTAAGTTTTTTTTTCCAGAAGTTTTACTAAAAGCTATGCATAGGTCAGTACTCATTATACTCTAAACTGGTGTTCAGTCCAGCTTTGTCTTGAGCTGAAATACACCATCCTAAATTGATCAATATTTATGAGTACAACCTTCCTACTGGCCGGGGGGGAGGGGGACGGGGCAGGAAATTACTAGTCTAATACCATAACTATGGAATGTCTTATGTGATGATAGTTACTTACAATGTGTTCTTAAAGATTAACTTTGTCCAAATGTTTCCATTGGTCTTAATTACTTACAGCTTTCAAAAACTTTCCGGAGTCATCAAATAAGGTTTAATATGTAATTTTAGGCATTGTTTTTTTGTACAAAGAAAAATTTATGGGTCTTTTTTGCTCAGAGTTTAAACATGTTTTCTTACAATACATGTAAAAGATCCACATAATTTTGAAGGATATTTTGGATAACTTTGAGAGTGGATAATAGTACCTGGCAGGAAGGTATTACATCTTCAGATAATCCGGGTGTAAATTGGTTTTGGCTTTGAACATGTGACATGGACATTATAGCATTTAGCCGGCTCTAGAGCAGTTGTTGATGCTGCAGGGCTGCTGCATTGACTTGAAGTACAGAAAATACTGTAACCCCCTAAACAGTTCTCTCGGCCACAAAACCTGGGTGAGCTCAGTAGTGTCACAAAGAACTTCCCTTGTCGTCTTGCGTATCTTGTTTGAGGAAGCTGTGTAGCTACTGTACCGTGAATGTTTTTGCTGACAGGTGCTGGTGCTTCTGTGGGGAGTCTGCAAGACATAATGTGTAGAAGCAGAGGTTACAGCAAGTACATTTCAAACAGAAAATGCTGTGTGTATTAGCTCTACAGCAGTTCTTGATGCTGCATTGATTTGACGTACGGATATAGTGTCTGTATAATATTTGGAGAAATACAGATTTTAATTTTGGTAACACTTGCCAAAAGAGCCCATACGTATGCTCAACATTATATTTGAAAACAACATAATAAATAAAAGTTCCGTTAAGGTGGTGAAAATGTATGCCGTTAATTTTGATACTAAATCCAATAAATAAAAGGGTCATTTTAAGCTGCCTCTGCTTCTTCCCCCTCTAAAGGAAGCCTCAACTTTTCCCTAAGGTCCTTTCAAATATCAACTCTGTTATTTAAAGAAAAGCCAGAGACTGTGTGAACTGCACTGCTATACGTGCAGAGGAACCAAAGTTAATATTACATGTGCATTCTCTAGTGAATTTTGTAACTTAAATATGTACTATAAAAATACAAACAGAGGGTTTTGTTCTTGCTTAATTTCTGTGCTTGTTTACTGAGTAGTATTGGTCAAACCCTTTCCTTTCTATTGTTACTTTTAACAGTTCCGGCTGCCAGATTTTTTAGAAAGAATCATAATTCAATGATTTTTTTTTTCCATTTATAAGCAAAAAGCAACCCGTTTAAAAGCTAACTTAATTGAAGTTACATTGTCCTTATCTGATAGGAATTTCAACTGGGTTGTGTAAATCTCTCAAAGCACTAATCTGACTTTTTTAAGAAGATTATATCTAGTCCAGATGTTTAAAACACATCAGAAGTTCTGCAGAATACTCAGAGTTGATTGAAACAGATTGCTTGGAGTATGGGTCTCATAACTGAGAACCAAAATTGCAAAGTGCCAGCCCTGTGAGGGAGGCAGAATACCGGTCTGATACACAGCTGACTCCCAGGTTTCCTGCCTGTGGGACGAATATTGAGAGGGAAATATTCCACAGGGAGTGTGTTACTCTTCTCTGGGAAGAGAAGCCTGTCAAAGCATGGAGTTGTGGGGACGGATGGGAAGTGGATCAATTTATCTTCTGCTTAATCTTGGTCTTACTACATCATGCTTTTCTTTTTGCTCCTAGTTGTCAGGGCAATTTGTTCATTTTAATTGAGTTTTAACATAGGTATTTAAGTTAAAAAAGAAAAAAAAAAAAACCAAAACAAACAACCATTTCCCTATATACCTTTTTGAAGGCACCTCTCTTTGAAGTACTGTATTATTTGTGTTATTGTGAAATGAAATGTGATTGCTTGCATTGTGTAATTGTCTGTGCAAATACAAACAAAGCATTCCTGCTTTCTGCTGGTGTTTTCAGGTGGTGTTGATTCTTCACAGCCTGTGCACTCTGTGAGCCAGAGCATTCCGTTTACCAAGCCTGGGGCTGGAACATCTGCTGCTTCTGCTGTGATCTCCTCAGTAAGGACACCTGCTCCAAGCCTTTCTTCACAGCCACAATCTTCACCCTCTGTCACACAGTCACCAGAGTCAGCCCTTCAGGAAGGTACTAAAAGGGAATGGGAAGTTACAGTACAAACTTCTGTCTTGTTCCACATGTGGATTATTGCTGCTCTTCTGCATTTGTCTGACTGGAGTACAACTCTTGCATCTCATCAAGCTCTCTTAGTGTTCTTGTTTTGTGCTACCTTGGTTCTAGCTTCTCTTAGCAACTCTGTTTCATTTCTTTAGACCATATGTCATCCTTGGCTTGTTTGTCTCGTTGGCAGTCTTATATGTCTCTTCCTCAAAAAGCCCTTTAGTACCCTTATTTTTCTAAAAAGCTGCTCACTTATTTTAACTTTTTGGAAGAAAGTCTTAAAATAGCTTTTGTAATCAATCTGTATTGAAAAATTAGGTGTAAACTAGCAATTTGCTAGCATTAGCACTGGGAAACAGAGCAAGTTTGAGTATTAAATTCAAACTCAGAGAATTATTTTCTTATTCCAGGGCTGTAAGCCTATGTGGAAAACTGCTGCCAGAGTTCTTTTATAAGCTTCTTCCTATTCTGATGTTAGAAGCCTCTTGAGCCTTGTTCAGCCATGCTAATTCTGCCCTGGTGTTTTGACTTGCCAGTTGAATGTTACATGTTTCTGTATCTACTATCAAAATCTAATTTGCCACACTGGGGTTTTTTTTGGTTTTTTGTTTTGTTTTGGTTTTTTTTTTTTTTACTGTGTTTTTCTTGGTATTTTCAGGATTTTAATGGAAAAAGAGCCTGGTGTGTGAGGTGTAAGTAGGCATTAGTTTTGTCCAGGACAATGTAACATGTCTAGTGTTCAAAATAATTCTCACAATCATGGTGTGTGAAAAACACAGCATGTTTTTTATTCTGAAATATCAAAGTCTCCTCAGACATAAAATTCCAAAGTTTCCCTTTTCTTCCATTCCCTAATTTTTCTGGTGGAGTGGAGAATATAAAGAAATAACTTGTCTGTGAATCAGCTCTATGTATCTTAACAGGCAACAAGTAATTCTTCATTGCTATAAAGTCCTATGTACAATGTACCATTTTAAGGAAAATTTTTGGAGCTGTGCTTGGTTCTTGCACAGTTTTATAGCTGATTTTGGTACTAGGTATAATTGGCAAGGTAGATGCACTTGCTAGAAAAAAGGGCTGCTGCATCTTCCAAAGAAATTGCATAAATGTGTTTCTAATGAGAAATTATTTTAGCTGTTTACTGTGCTTGCCTTGATGTACAAAATCTATGTTCTTGCAGTGAATCTTGTATAATGTGTGAACACTTGATACGTTAAATACAAATCACTGCCGTCACTGTGAACTTCTCATTAAATTTGCATCATACCATATAAGTGAAGGTTAATGCACACTTTAAAATTAACAATACTCTTAGGAATATAAAGATAAGTCATCAGGAGTTTGTGTTGATCTAGTTGTATTTGTTAATAAATCCATGTACATGGCATCACAAACGTTTCTATATTTAGGTGATATTTTTCTGAGCATTAGAAGACTTCAGACTGTTCATTTAGTTCCATTTGAGTCTGAAATACATAATATGCTCTTGCAATACCTTTTTGTTAACAATAAAGCATGGTAACTATATTTGTAGAAATTAACCTACTGAAAAAGTATTAAGCAGGTGTGTTCTATTTGTCTTGGTGGTTAGAATTCCAAGGGTGTTTCTCATGCCATGATCAAAAGGGTTGACATTTTTTCTTCTTACAGAGTAGTGGGTTTGCATAAAGGCATTCTGGAAAACCAGCTTGAATTAATTTTTAAAGTGTATTTCATTGTTTCAAGCTCTTATGTGGACATTCCTATACAGAACTAAAATATTGGAATTGTTTGCTTGGCTATGTTTTAGCAGGACAAAATCTTAAAATATATTAAAGCCTATTTAATCTTACATAAATATCCATACTAATTTAATGTGGATCAACTAATTTACTTGAAAATGGCATCTTAGAGATGAACTTGGAGAGTGTGTGTCCTGTCTGGCTGTTGTTTGTAGACCTCCTTAGGTTTTACGTTGTTGTGACAAGCTGATGAGTTAATGAAAATAATTTAAAGGAGAGAGTTTAAGAGTGGAGAAGAGGACAGTTCATTTTGTAAGAACAGCTATTTGTAATATTAAGGACTTAATGCTGTAGTAAATTCATTGAAAGTGAGAGCTATGGGCAGAGAGCTGGTTGAAGAACTTCAGAGTATAGTTTATTTTTGCATGTGGTTATTTCATTTCAGTTTTTGGTGGGTGCTCCGTTATGAAACTTAAGCCACGTAAAATGTACAGTTTCTGTTTTAAAGTCTTTCATGATCTGGATGTCTGTGTTTAAAATACCTGGGTTTATGTCATAGGCAAATGAGTTCTTATCACAGTTTATCATCTTGTGTCCTCCCACCTACTTTTCTAGGTGTCTGT
Organism: Nycticryphes semicollaris; assembly: GCA_013400055.1. NCBI lineage: Eukaryota > Metazoa > Chordata > Aves > Charadriiformes > Rostratulidae > Nycticryphes > Nycticryphes semicollaris. The sequence goes on along the minus strand of VXBJ01007145.1, from coordinate 376,956 downwards.
AAAATACAGTGGGATAACGTGTTAGAGTGCAATATTATTATATTACAGGTAGACAGCTTAAGAAACTTCCAGTCCAAGAAATTGGTGACAATTTAATGCATGGTTGCATTTTAAGTTAGACCTATGAAGTAATCCCTTTCAAAATAAGTAATTATTTCAAAATAAGCTTTTTGCAGTTTTAAAAGTGGGAGATTTTAACATTATTAGCAACTTGGTGAAAATACTAAGCGGCACTGAGTTGTCACATCTTGATTAGGCACATGGTGGCACATCGAACTGCTGTCTTGAGCCACCCATTTCTGTCCTTACGTTGCTTTCTCCCCTCTCCTGGCCTACTGGTTGCATTGCTGGGCAGTGAACAAGAATTGGAGGCTTCTCCACTTCAGAATGACTTTTTGAACTAGGTTATTTTTCAGCCAAATCAGTTCTCAGATTGTTTTTGTGGCTGGACAGTTGTGCTAGTGCAGCGTGGGAGTAGCCTAAAGGCAGAAATTTGGAGTATTGCTGTCAATGAAAATAAGAAAAGCTATACAAACTCCGAGTTGGTGAGAGTCAAACCAGCCTTGTCTCCAGAGGATTCATGGGGACGTAGTTGATGATTCCTAAACTTCTGTGTCAGTAGCATAATTTTTAATCTCTTTTCTGTATTCTCTCTGAACACATGCATCCTTTATGTATATGACCAGTAACTGGAAAACAGGGAGTTTTAGCAGTAGAAGGTTTGTTTTCCAAAAAACATCCCAAAGACTCCAAAGTAGCATTAGCAGAATGACTAATTCAGTCTTTTTCTCTCATCTGCCCATCATTGAAATATTTGCATGGGCGTACCCTTTCCGGGTAGATTGACTTCCTTTCTTCTGCTGTCTGTGCACATGGTATTTGTTAAAGGTCTGTCTGTGTACTCTCACACTGGGCCCATTTTTCTTTTATCCTGTCTATGTGTGTTACACTGCATCTCTTCTTGTCATCTGGACTTTTTTTCCCCCCCTTTTACTTGCATGTTAATTATTTCAAGTTGTTTTTTCTCCTTCATAATCATGTGGGGTTTCTGTCTTACTCCTCCGTAGCTATCCCAGGCCTGAGACAAGACATGGTCTCCTGGGCTGTAGTCTGGTTTTGCACAGAGAATGGTATTCACGTGTCCTTATCAAGTTCATCCAAGAGCCTTCATAAAAGACGGGACGGACTGACTCGCGATAGGCCTGTGTTTTAGCAGTGTAGAGAAATTGAAGCTCCTCAGTTGCACTTGGCTTGATTTTTGCCTTCATTGTTCTGTCTACCTGTGTGGTGGAGAAACTTGATTGGAATTATAGAATTATTAATCCACTAGATAGAGTGAAAAAATGTCAGTCTCTTCTTGCACTAATCCCTCTATGAAACTTCAGCTTCTCAAAAACATTGTGATACGGTTTTGCTCCGTCTTTTTTACTTCCACTGTTTTAATAGGTACTCTTCACCTTGATTCTCTTGTTTTGTCTTAAGTGAAATTGAAGTGGCCCTCTTAGGTTCATCTGCTAACCCTTTTTTAAAAAAAATACCGTGAAACTAACAGCATTTTTAGCCCATGGTTGAAATAAAACTTGATATAGCTGTTTTAAGTTGTGGATGGAGGGATTATTGATTTACCATCATGATTTCAGATTATGCATAACTTGCAACACTTCTGTGGTGCTTCATAGTATTAAAATAAAGAAAAGTAATGATGCCAGAGTGCTTCTACGGGGAAAAAGAATAAATCCCAAACTCCTGAGTCTGAAAAATTTTGAAGAGTTTTAAAGAATTAGGATTTTATTTTTTATTTTTTTGCTATAGCAATCCATTGGACTGCTAACAGAGAAACAGTGGTCACTTGCATTTATCTATGATGCCTCTGCCTGACTACAAGCATATTTAATATCCCTCCTAGTATGACAAGAGAAACTTAGGTGTTCTTGGAGGTGCTGAAGTTGAATCAGTAATAAGCAATGTAGGAAAATAATTATGTCATTGCTACGTGCTTTACTCTGTTTTAAAACGGTACATGTATGTGTTGCTCTTGTGTGTTGTTCACAGATGTTTAGAGTAGATATTGGGGGGGGGGGGGAAAAAAAACCAAACCCAAAACCCCAAGCCCTACTGCCAAAAAAACCACTACCAGAAAACCTTACAGATTATGGTGGAGGTGACAGTGGTAACAGTTGTGTTGTCACCAGATCTTAAATGCAGATAGTGTATTTAGGTGCTTGAATGGGTCTGCAAGCCTGAATTTTGGCACTAATTTGAAAATAAGGCTAGGCAAGTTTTTGGGTTTACATAGCTTAAATTTCACTGGCAGTGTTGCTGATGTATATATGTTTGTACTCTCACATGTTGCAGCAGCAGTATATTTCATTAATTTCTGGCAGTGTTCAGAATTTCAATATGAATTATTCCTGCCTTAAAAGGGGCAGGTGTGCCAAGCAAAAGTTTAATATTAAAATTTTCATTGTACAATTTGAATTGATCTGGGAACTCATTTATTCCTATAAATTAACTAATGAAAGTATTCTAGTCGACCAACTGATATTAAATACTTACTTTCTAGTCTGTGTGTGCAACTTCCTAATATACATGTGCATACATGCACAAATACATATAAATTTTTCTGCTAACTTCCATGTGCTAACAATACTTTGCTAAGCTAGCCCACTCAAACCTGCTTCTGATGTACTGCTCATAGAGTTCCTATATGAACTATAGTTCTCTAGGTAGGGTTGTAGACTTAACTTTTTGCATGTTGGGATTTTCTCTAGAATGGCTAATTTCTCTCACGTTTAATGCAATGATTTGTGACTTCTGTTTCTCATCTTTCCTGTCTGTCTGACTCTTATGTTTGTGCTTTCCACTTCACAGGCATGCAGTATGGTGGATATGTTAATAATCAAGCTAGCTCTGCACCAGCTCCCTTGTCATCAAGTTCAGATGATGAGGAAGAGGATGAGGAGGATGAGGAAGCAGGTTGGCTTTAGCTTTACACCAGTATCTTGTTCTCTTCCTACTCAAGCTTTGTTCCGTATTTCCATCCCTTGAAACTCTTTTGGTTTGTTTTTTTTTAAGATCATCACTCTAACTCATGATGTGTCACGTTAACTAGACATTTCCCAGCTGTTTCTAGTATAGTGAACAACAAGGAGTTCAGTGATGGTCAGCAAAGGGCTTCAGATGTTTTATGTATCTAACAAAGTAATATTCACAACTCGCAAGACTCCCATATTTTTAATTACTTTGATTTGCAGTAGGCTTTAAACTCGTGATGGAGGATTAGTAGCTCTAGAATTAAAACCGATAAATAAGCAACTAGAGGCCATTTGTATTGTTATAATAAACAGGTTTTACCTTGTTTCTTATTTTACATATAGGGAATTCTTGCGATTAAGGTAGCGAAGTAAATTTTGAAAGGTAATAAATGTGTCTTTTAAGACAGTAATTTAGTATGTGCTGGTGGATTTTTTCCTTCTGTCTCTGTGGTCAGGCACATAGGTTCACTTTTAACATGCCTTCTTTGTAAGGAACTTGAAATGTTTGTTTACTTTTTTTTAAAGAAGTGGTTTGTCCTGATTGATTGAAATGTTACATTCTTGGTTGCAATGATTCTGCCTGTATTTTGTCAGAATTGCCTGGTTTTATGGCTTTGATATTTATCATCACCGTTTTTTCCTTGGATGGTAACTTTGTTTTCTTCTAATTTAAAGAAAATTGTTTGTAATCTGTATGTGAGTGGTAACAGTGTAAAAAGCTTTATGAAATTAAAGGTAGACTTCTACCCTTGTTGATAGATGGAAGCAGTAGTACAGACCTTGTGCTAATATACTACTTCTGTTTGTGTGTGCTGGCTTTGAGTATTAATTTGGGATAGCAGGCTTTTGTAACTTTTTGTTTAAGCTTAATGTGCTCTTAATGTTATGAAGAATGGAGCAGAACAATGATGACATCCAGTTCATAATTAAGAGCAGTGTGATGGGATCATGTTATCACTTTGAATAATACTGATTCAACTTTACATTGAATTATTAGTAGTATATTAGAAGAAAATAGTTGCTGCTGTTATTTTTCCGAGGAGGAAGGCATTTTCAGCCAAAGACACTTGCCATTGTTCCAGCCAGAGAAGGACAATATATGGAGGGTGATATTAATATCACCATCAATATAAGTGATAGTATTACCCCCACCCTTAGTGGAGCACGAGTATTGGGATACTTTGCACATCCTATGTAAATTTTGCTATTTCAGATTATTGGTTCCATTTCTTTACTTACACTTTGTATGATAAAACGTTTGATCTTTCAACAAGCTCAAGTGTTAGCATTAAATTATGCATCATAACTCTTGAATAACTCTTCTTCTTAAATCTAAGGATACTTCCTAATTTTAGATACAATGGTATTTTAATGCTGTGAGTCTAGTTAAACCGCACCAGGTAAAATCAGTCAGGTTCTTGTGGTTTTATTGGTGGAGAATCTGTGAGAGTTCCATGACACGCGTGATCAGCTTAGAGTTTGAAGCTGCTTTTGGTCTGCAGGAAACTGTACTCGAATATTTGTGTTCTGGTGGAAAGTAGAGCAGGGCATGTTGTGATTCTTCCAGGCGTTGGGACTCTGCCAGCTATCAGGAACGTGTTAGGAAATTGGAAAGTCCTTCAGAAGCAAAGCGAAGTAAAAGGTCTTCAGTAGCTGTATGGGATACTCAGTAATAAGACTCACTTTCCTATTTTAGTTTAGGCAGATCTTTTTTGTGTTGGGGAAAACCTAAGATTTTACTTTCTGACTTGAACTTTTCTGTATGTCAGAAATGGTGCATAGATTTATTTATTTATTGAGAAGTATGACTAAGTTGCATTAATTTGACTTTCAGTGTCCTTTTAAAATACATTCTTTCATACGTTTTGTCAAATTCGTTTCTCTTTTCTAGCAGATCTTGGAGAGTATGTAATACTTTGCAACTCACTGTATCATTAGTATCTTCCTACTGAAAAGAGCAAACTCATTCTATATGGAAATATATCATAGAGGGATATAATGTTATGAATACAATTTACTGGGGGGGAAACTGTAAAGAGTAACATAGGGGTTAAATCAGAAAGCTTGAACCTAATGTCTCATATGTTCACAACTGTGCTCATACCCTCTTGATATTTTTTCCCAATGCAGAACTAACTTCTGGTCAGATGAGAAGAACTTCTTCAAAATTCTTAAATCTTGGTCTTGTTGATCTAATGAAACTGCATTTGGGCTTTTCTGTAGTAGGACTTGCCAAACCTTTTAAAAGCTGTGTTCTTGCACAGGGAACAAAAAATTAATCCTATTTCTTTTGGTTTCTACAATAGGAAGATAAAATTCGGTAGGAAAAGAAATCTTGTGGTTATGTTCTTTGACAAACTTTGATTTATGTTGAGAAACAACCCGGAAACTAACACTGCATGATTTTCACAGTATTAATACTTTCTTTAAAATAATACCTCTTGTGGGGTTTTTTGGAGTAGGTTTTCTGTTTTTTAGCTGAATACTTTGAAGGCAAGATGGTCAAAAATAATCTTTACAGTCATGAAGTTGCCATGGTATTAGTGTATCCCAAATGTCAATGATGTTATGTTTTGATATGCAGGAACCTCTTACTGAGGAGGATCAAATCTCAAATGTTCCATCATTGTTCTCCTTTGAAATACTTTCAGCTTCACATTGGGATATTCTGAGTTCTCATCACATTGATCATTCTGAGTAGAACAGTATCAGTGAATATCTTTTGAGTCTGTTTTACCCCAAAAAGTTGTATATGCAATTTTTATTTTTTTTTTTCAATTCTTCAATATACTAATTCTTTTCTATCATAAGTCCATGGCTTGGGGTGTTTTAAGGAGCAGATGCATTTGATCTCTTTGTCCCTTTTTCTTTGGGAATGCACATGAAATGAAACTGGAAGAATGTTTTGAATATATTTTTGTTCCCAGTATTTCACAGTGAGATATTCAAGATACATACATAGGGTGAACTAAAAATTAGCCATTCTTTTCAGTACTAGCAACTATGTATATGCCCATGTGCTGTTTTGCTTTTGGCTAGTTAACTTTTGTTACTTATTTTTACGTAGTTACCTTTGGCTGTACCGAAAGTAACTGTTTATTCTGACTGAAGTCCAGACCTCTTGTCAATGTTCGGTGGGAAATAGAAACTTTACATTGAAAACAAAAGCAGTTCTGAATTACTACAAAGCAGAGAAATGAATGAAATATTTGTAACATTTACTTGAAGCTGGGGATGGTGGGTATTCACTCTGAAGAAGATGGGAATCTCCTCTTTGCAGTTGTGAAGGAAGTCATGATAAGGACTGTTTTTAAAATGAACGTTGTACGTAGTGCTAGTTGATGTAGTCTAGAAAGAACTTTTTCTTTAATAGAAAAATATTTTTCTATTAAATAAAGAACTTTTTTCATTGTTTCTGTCCTTTTCCCATTGATCTCTCCTGCTGTTTGGCCGTGTGCTTGTTTGGGTTTTAATATCAGGTTGTTTGTTTATGTCTTGCTCTCCCTCCTCTTTGCAGTGGTAATAACTATCAAATCTTAGGGCTGAAGTGGTGTTTTATTCACAGGACCCTTCTTGACAGTTTCTTACCCAAGCTACTACAAATAATTCTCAGTCTCTTATTTCTCAAAAACTTGCCATTTCTGAACCACCTAACTTGAAATTATTTCCCTCCCCCAGCAATTGATAGTTCCTCTACTACAAGCAGTGCCTCTCCTGTTCTGAACAATTACGATGCTCTGGAAGGAGGTGGCTATCCAGGTAAGCACTTTATCACCTGTTAATTCTACTTAATTTGTTTAAGAACTTTAATGTTTACTGTTTTCTGATTTATTTTTTTTTTTTCTATTTCTGGTGTTTAAAGTTAACAGTTAGGTGAAAGGAAATGCATACGGTTGACATTGGGGGCAACCATCAGATAAAACATACCTTTAATAGCTTTTCATAGCTCTAACACTGAAGTTGGAGGAAGCAATAAATGAAACTTCCCTGTATCATAAGTGATACTTTCCACTGTAAAATTGAGGGTAGTGCTGAAACTATGTCTTTGAAAGCAGGCATCATTCTCTATGTTATACTGTGTGCCTGATTGTTGGCATTAGTAGCTGCTAACAGTTGGCATGCCACTGAAGTTTTGAGAGACCAACACTATCAGCTTGCAGAGTTGCTTGGATCAAGTAATTTTCTTCAGTTTTTCTACATTTAAAGAAAATGGCTGCTATTTGCTTATTTTTATCTCTAAAAGTATTAGAAGTGTCGGATTTGTTCTAAATGAACCTGCTAACAGACTGCTTCAGTCTCAATATCTGTAGAGCTGCCGTATTGAGAGCAGGTGGAAAAGTTGCTGTTCAATGTAGGTACTTTAATACTTTAAATTATTAGATTCATTTGGGCACCTCCCCCTCTGGCTCTTTTGCATTGCTGTAGCCTCTGAGAATGTCACAGTAGTTTGCTTAGTTTGATGGGTTCCTGTGCAAAGTGAAATCTTTGTCAAGTAAAAAGCTGATAATGCTGTCTGCATCCAGCTCATGCAGTAAGGGTATCAGAGGCATTGCTGCAGGATTATGAATTCTAATTTCTCAGCTAATAACCAACCATTTTGGTTCTGCTGAAGGCATATTCTAACAATAAGTTTATCCTTCTGTCTTCCTCGAAGAGTAACAGGATCAACTTTAAATTTCTTTGATCTGTTGATTTATTATTGTTTTTTCTCCTGGAGTGCTCATGCCAAATGTAATTTCTTGGTGGTTGATTTCTTGAGTGCTTGGTACAGGAGAGACTAAGCTTGAATGCTCTCTTTTGCAGTTTGTATCAAGTGCAAATCTTGGAATAAAGTGTGGTTCTAAGTGCGTTTTATCGAAATACTTCTTTTTTTAATAAGTCATATGAGAAGATGAGGGAGCTGAGGGAGCGGGGGTTGTTAAGCCTGGAGAAGAGGAGGCTGAGGGGAGACCTTATTGCTCTCTGTGACTACCTGAAAGGAGTTTGTAGAGACGTGGGGGTTGGTCTCTTTTTTCCCAAGTCACAGGTGATAGGACAAGAGGAAATGGCTTCAAGTTGTGCATGGGGAGATTCAGATTGGATATTACAAACAATTTTTACACTGAAGGGGTTATTAAGCATTGGAATGGGCTGCCCAGGGAAGCGGCTGAGGCACCACCCCTGGAGGTATTTAACAGACAGGTAGGCAAAATGCTTAGTGACATGGTTTAATGAAATTTTTTTAATTCTTCTTTTTTTTATCAGAGTTAGGTTGATGGTTAGGTTAGATGATCTTAAAGATCCCTTCCAACCTAGACAACTCTATGATTCTATACAAGTCTGTGGTCGTTTTCCCATATATACCCCCTTAATCAGCATAATTGCAGTAATCTTCCTTGCTAATTTATTTGGTCAGTGCAGATGAAAAGTTTGATGGACAATGCAAAAAACTTATAAATGGAAGTGTTATTTGTGAAGTATTTAGGAGTTTACACTTAGACTAAGAAAGAAATAGTAAGTATCTTCAATACTTGTGGGATTTCTTTTATCCTAGAGACACGTTCTGTGACCAGCAGCCCAGCTCCTGCTCCATCCGTCCCGCAAACTTCAAAAGCTTCTAAGCCCTTTGGTTATGGATATCCAGCACTGCAACCTGGCTACCAAAATGCAGCACCACCTACTCCTGTGCAGCCCAGTAATCCAGGACACCATCCTGGGTTTCAGCACTATCCACAGGTCGGTATTTTGAAGTTACTTCATGAAGTAACTTAATAGGGAAAGTACTTTCTATGTGATAAATATTTCCTTTTTTTATGTAATTTCGTATTTTATTTTTATAATTCCTGGGACGATGTTAAGTATGATGATGACTTCATATTAGATATCTTTAGAAGGCTTTTGAATTAAATTTGTAAGCATATCTCCAAACAGGCTTAACAAGTTATTCAGTTATTCAACAGTTATTAGCTGCATCCACAGATTTAAGGTTTGGTGTTTGAGAGAGCTGTACTTTATTGATAGAAAACCATGGAGATGCATAATGAAAGTACTTGATCAGTAAATATGTATTTGATCCAGAGCACTGCTATGGCTTTAAATCGCTTTACAAGCAAGGCATGTCAGAGGGTCCAGATGAAAGAGCCCTGTAGAGCCTGTGGTGGCTGCGTGATGGCACAGGCTGCCTGCATCTGTTCTATTTTTCTGGGAAAGAAAGGACCAAACACCCAAGAAGGTGTATACAATGACCTGGCTCTCGTTGCACAAATGAGTCGCCCAAGAGCAGTGAAATCTGAAGAAGAGGCAGAAGCTGAGGTGGAATAGAAATACTGAAGCAGTGCAGAGAAGTGTGTGTGTGTGAAAGGGTGTAGAAAATAAAAGGTGCTGCTCTACAAACCTCGCTCTGTGAAATAAGGCCCAGCTGGTAAACATCAAAGCTGCTGTTTTAGGGCATGAGCCTGCCTTACAGATCTGAATGTAGGACCACAAGTTAGCCTCTGATATCCCAGAATTCACTGAATATGTGAATTTCACTGTTATGAAGGTAATGTAAAGTGTGACCTGGATGAAATGTTTAATTCTTTTTTTTTCTTTTTTTTTTTTTTAATTGAAAGACCTAGCTTCATCTTCACTATAATGCAAGATAGAATTAGGCTCACTTCAGGAGTATACAGTAAAAGAACAAAAAATAACACTTGAAAGTTGCAGCAAGTGAAATTCCAGTTTGACCTACAAGGAGAAAATTCTTCAAAATGAGAGTGGGGAAGCACAAGTGAAACCTTCAGTCCTTAGATGTTTTCAAAACTTAGCTGGACAAGGCTAGGAGCAACCTGGTCTAACTTTGAAGTTAGCTTTGCTTGAGCAGGAGGTTGGACTCTCAGACCTTAAAGGTGCCTTCCAACCTTTTCTCCCTGTGTGTGGGGTTTTGTTTTCATTTTAAACAAAATATATAAAAATAGTTTGTGTAACTTGGAAAAGTTACATTGTAACATCTTTGAAGAATGAAAAGGTTTTGTCAGCCTTTCTAGTAACTTGTTTTCTTATGCGTGGAAAACTTGAAGGTTTATCTGTGGCTTCCAATGTTGATTTACATCATGAATTTGAATTTTGTCCAATGATACTTATTTGGAATCTGTGTTACATTTGTCTCAGTGTTTTTAAATTTCTACCGTCCAACTCTGTTCTTGTTTGATTTGGTTTGTTACTAATTACTGCTGTATTTATTTTTTTTTAATACATGTCTGGAAGAATTGTGATTACAAGACGACTTAAGGTTCTTATTTAAATGATTGTGTGTTTACTCTTACTTTTTTCAGCAATATCCAGGTGTGAACCAGCTGTCCTCCTCTTTAGGAGGGTTAAGTCTACAGCATTCTCAGCAGCCGGAGAGCCTGAGACCAGTAAACCTTACACAAGATAGAAATATTTTGCCTGTATCTTCAGTTCCAGCACCTGTGCCTAACTTGAATTCTGATCTTAGGAAATTAAACTGCAGTCCAGAGTAAGTGTACTGTGTCTAGAACAGCATGTTACTAATAATTATTTGAAGTGTCAAAAAATGGCTAAACTGATACCTAATTTTAAATGTTTATGGTGAGCTAATGTGACCCTTTTGATTTGAAAATAAGTCTATCCTTTGCATCCGTACTCAAATGTTGAAACTGTCCTTCCATCATAAAACATACGTGGTGTGAGTGCAGTTCACTTATTAAAACATTAAGAAACCTGCTTAATCTTTGCCTTGTTTTATCCATCTAAAAAAACCCACCTATTAATAAATACCTTAATATCATTCAGTACATTTCATAGAATATTTTTGTAATATTGCATAGGATTTTTTCCAGAAAATTATGATGATGGTGCCTAAATACACTGAGTAAACTGTGAGTATATTTTACTGTGGTCATCCTGCAATCGTGATGTATTCTTTACCTTCTAATTAACATTCAGTGGTATTATCTACTATCCCAAATCAAGTGAAGCCATGTACAATGGAAATGGTTCTCCTGCAAAGGTCAGAATTCTAATTCCTAAAGAAATTCTATTAATCGCGCCAAAATTACTGCATCTTACTGCCCTGGTGGCGATGCATGGTCCCAGCAGAAAACAGAAACCGGGAAACTGGGGGTCTCTTCATCATTTTTAGGTGTTGAACAGTTTGGGCAGCAGTAATGGTGCATTAGGGGCTTTTAGTGCCCTTTATTTAACTTCAAGTCCATCCTCCGCTTCACATGCACAGAGGAAAAGATTGTGACTCTCAGTCGTTGAGATCCTTTTCTACTGATTTCTAATATAAATAATACTTTCTGAGAAGTGGAAAATACTGTATTCCTTCTTTACTTCAGTTACCCAAAATGTCTTTATAATGAATAAAAATTACATCATTGAACATAGTTTTGTTCCTAAAGCAGTTTTATCTCTTTGTCTTTATTATCAGTTCATTTTGCTATACCTCTGTTGCTGAACTGCTAAATTTGGGAGTTGGGGAGTATTTTGGGGGGGTTGGGTTTTTTTTTCTTTTTAAGGAGGCTTTTAAAATCATTTTGGTGCATTAATTTTATTCATTAAATCAGCTTTGTAAATGGGATTTAAATTTCAAAATTCTTTAAAATCAGCTGTTAACACGATGTTTTTAACGTCTTTTAAGATTTTGTTTTCAACTTCATGTTTTTTATTTCCTCTCAGCTCATTTCGATGTACTTTGACAAATATTCCACAGACACAGGCTTTGTTAAACAAAGCTAAACTCCCTTTGGGTTTGTTGCTGCATCCCTTCAGAGACCTAACGGTAAAGTAGCTTACTTTTTTTATCTTAATATATGTATTTCCTTTACCCATTTGTCCTCTTCTTGTTCAAACCTTAAGATGTAATTAACTATATGTCCTAAATTTAAGAGAAGTAGCCAAAAATTGTTTGGGACCTAAAGAGGAAGGCGGTGGGGGGGGGGAGGAAAAGCCTTGAAATTCCTGCTTCTTTAAAATTGAAAAGAGAAAATCTTTAGACAAGTCCTTCAAAAATGTATTTAATTGTTGCTTGCCTGTGGTTCTCTGAAGCTCTGAATTGCTACTCTGTGTGTTGGGCTCACAACTGTCAGGTACCTCTTGAAAAGGTGTTTATGCTCTTGAAGGGAGGTGCTCATGTTGGATGTGTTAGTGGCGTGATAAATGCTGTCAGTCGAAGGTATGCGCAACGTAAGACTGAAGCTGTGTTCCTAACTGTTAAACAACTCCTCTCCATATAATATATTTGTATTTATGTACAAAGGTGGATGACTGTCTGGTATGGCTTCTTGTCATGTAATGTGTATTCTGTGTGTAAGGTTTGCCGTTAAGTCATATTTAATCATCTAAAGTTGTCCTGTCTTTAATAATTCCTCTTGCCATAGTAGCTGTGTTATTGTAACAGTGTAAGTAACAGCATTAAAAGGCTTACTGCAGCTTTGATTTGTGAGATTGGATTAAGACAATAATTAAATGTTATTTCTTCTGGTTTTAAAGAGGAAGATATGTTTAATAGGCTTCATAGTTACTCTGTATGAAAACGAACTAAAAGATGAAAGATGATAGAATATCTAGTTGTGAAGCTTTTACACACTGTACTGCATAGTAGTGGTTTCCATAAAATGTATTATGTACCTTTGTTACAGCTTTCCATTGTTTCTTTTTAGCAATTACCAGTCATAACATCAAGCACAATAGTGAGATGCAGATCCTGCAGGACATATATCAACCCTTTTGTTTCTTTCATTGATCAAAGGAGGTGGAAATGTAATCTCTGCTATAGAGTTAACGATGGTAAGTTTTTGTAGAAAGAGATGCTTGTATTTATAGAATCTCTCAAATATTTGCATCATATCAGTCCATGACATACTGTAGATTAAAATGACACTGTTCTTAAAATGTTTTTTAAAATCTCTGGATCATAAGTCAGATGTGCTGTGCATTTTCTGAAGCAAATGTGTGTTTTGAAATTTTCTGTGAGACACAAACCTGCTTTTGTTTCCTGTTATTTATGTTTGATGGTGCTTGGGATACTTGAAATGTTCCTTCATTTTATGTATCCTTAATGTGATTTTTTTTTTCTGTTATTGGTGATAATTGAAATATGTCTGCATGAGTTTGCTTGTAGCTGCCATAATGGTTTTTATTTGCTGACAAATATATAAATTTTTTTGTGGGGAAAAAATACTTTTTTTTATTTTTTATAGTTCCTGAAGAGTTTATGTATAATCCTCTGACACGATCTTATGGAGAGCCTCACAAACGACCGGAGGTCCAAAATTCTACTGTGGAGTTCATTGCTTCCTCAGACTATATGGTAAAAAAGTTTTCATGGCAACTTCGACAATAATTGCACGTTACTATAAATGCGCTTGCAATTAATGTTGCACACTGCTCCAGTCGTGTGTATTGATTTTCCTATGAAGGTCCTCTTAACAGCAAAGAATAGTTAGAACTCATATATGTGTATATATTGAGTTTTGGCAAACAAAGCTATTCGTAGGCTTGTCAGTTAAAGGCAGTTGGAATACGTGTAGTCGTCCAGCGTAGTTTCATGTGGCATAGTCTGGTTTGAGTCTGGTTGCAATGTGGCTTCTTGGTTTCTCCCTCGTTTTGAAGAGATTTTGTAAGGCCAGTAATGGAATAACAAGAGAATTAAGTTGGGCTCAAATTTTGAGTTAGTAACTGTCACAGAAAAGATTCTAACTAGGAGCCAGCCTACAATTCCTTTGTCTTCAAGAAAGATAAACAAAGCCTGGGAAAAGGCCCTCTTCATAGTGACATTATTAACAAGAGCTAAAATAAGTTGTTCTCTGGTCTTTGAATCAAATCACTGTGGCCCAGACATTTGACAGTCAGTAAATACGGCTTTTTATATGCTCGGGGAAAGGATGTAGGTAGAATATTTTAACCCTATTTAGTGGATTGCATTGTCCAAGTACTGGAAGACCAATAGCAACTTGAAGACTGAATTCTGTATCTGGTATTGAAGGTTGAGTTGACTGTTGGATGGAGAGACTAGAATATCCAATTCCTGTTCTGAAACGTGACGTTTTATGCTTATTACAAACGAGAATTATTAACCACTGGAAATCGTGGTGAAGTTCATCTGCATGACTCTTACTAAATCAGTTTCATTGCAAAATGTATAGCTTGTGCTTAGCTGCTGCATATTCCCTTTTCCCACTTCCCTTTGTAATGACTAATCATTTTTAACATTTCTTTATATATGATTTTTGAACATTTTGTATTTTTATTTTTTTTTTACTTTGTAGCTTCGTCCTCCTCAGCCTGCGGTATATTTATTTGTTTTAGATGTGTCTCATAATGCAGTGGAGGCTGGATATTTGACAATAGTCTGCCAGTCATTGATGGAAAACCTGGACAAGTAAGAATATAAGTAACCTTTTCAAATTAGCTAATGTTTTATTATGAATAACACTAACCTACAGTTTTGCATAAAGCGTTTAAATATTGTGTCCCTGAAGGACAGAAGTTCTGTTGCCTGATATTCTGAAGTGCAATTTAGATGTCTGAAAAACAACCAAAAAAAAAATCCCAAAAGGCCAACCAAGCAAAAAACCCAACCCTGACAAAAAACCAGCTGCTGAAGCAACTTACATGATGAGAGCTACCTTCCCTGTGCGTCGTTGAAGATGCATCTGCAAATAATTTACTTATCCACAAAGAATATTTACCTGTAACTTCTAGCAGCCTGTTGATTGTATAAACATCTAGGAAGTGTGCTCTTCCCTCCTGCCAAAACCAATTAAAATAACTAAATTACAGACATGAAATTGGCTGGTTCTTGCACTGAAATGGCTGAGGTGCTGCACACTGGAATCTTGTAACCGCTAATGGGAGACTGCTTCAGGGAATTTTGTTGTCAGTTTGGTTTTTTTAGATCTACCTGTGCAGCTTTCTATCTGTCCTTAATTTTGCATTGGAGCTGCATGTATGAGATTAGTGGTGGTGCTTTTTGAGCAAGAGTTCATAAACTTCACTATATTCATGTGTTTCGAAAAATAATTTGAGACCTGTGGAGGCCTCACTTTGAAAATTGCTTCCTACAAGGTTTTCTTAGGAAACTTGATTTTAAATTCTGATAAAGACACCAACATGTATAATAAAAATTTTCACTTACATTTATTGCTTTGGTCTTTCTTTGTTCAAATCTTTGCAGGTATTTTTTTAGCAGGTTCTCAGAAATATGCTAAATTATTTTAGGAAAACTCAACCCATGCAAAGTGAACAGGAAAATCAGTACATCCTATTAGTTTATATACCCAGATGGTAAAAAGAATATTTGCCTCTGGTTTTGTTCACCATCATGATTTTCAGCACTTGCTGATGTTTTATGTTTTGTTTGAGAAATACCATTGAGGTTTTCTTTTTTTTTTTTGCATTTTTAATGCCATACATAAGAATATGAGAAATAAGTATGTTGCATTGTAGAGACGTTGGAGTTACTCTGTAACTACATTAACGAAATGGGGTTTTCGAATTAGGAAAGAGCAGAACACACTTCGTTCATTCGTCAGTGTCATGTTTTAAATGAACCTGCTAAGTTCTCTCTTGGAACAAAACATCAATATATTAGTGAGTGATTATCTATAGCAGTCCTGTAAATTGTATCATTATGTCAGCTTTTCAGGAAACACTGAAGAAATATTACTTGTATTCATGTTTCAGATCTCCTTTCTTTTGTTCTCCCTTCACCCCTGTATACATGAGCTGAGTATCTGCTAACATCAGCAAGAGCTCTGTGTATGTATGTGTCTTGAGAGAGTAATTTAGGGCTTAATAGTTTATATTTTTAATGCTTTAGGCTGCCTGGAGACTCGAGAACAAGAATAGGGTTCATAACATTTGACAGCACTGTTCAGTTTTACAACTTGCAAGAAGGTTTATCTCAGCCTCAGATGCTGATTGTCTCAGATATAGATGGTAAGTAAAATGAAAATGGAAACTAAATTTTTGAGAAGCTACTTTTTTCCCTGAAGAAATATTAGAAACTCAAATATTCTGGTATTAATTTTATTGAATGTGTATAGGGGATGTATTTTTTTTTAAATAATCTCACACTAACTACAGAGCAAGTGGTGTTTAAAAAGTGAAATTAAAATGTTAATTTTTATTTGAATAAACCAGGCTTTGTATGGGCTGTATTATTATTCTCTCTAACACATGTATCAGAAAAGTAGACTATTTCATGGCATGTCTAACAGTGGGAAGTGACGTGGTTTTTTCTATTTTAATATTATTTTTTTCTTTAGTAAAATGCTTTTTTTTCTCCATTCTCCCTGCAGATATTTTCTTACCTACACCGGATAGTTTACTTGTAAATCTCCATGAAAGTAAAGAGGTATGATTGCTCAAAAATATATCATTAAATTCAAAGAGTTAAATACTTGAAATAGATGTTCCTTTTAAAATTTGAATTCTAGCCTAATTCATAATTTGTAATGTTACTTTTTAATTATAAATGCTTGTTTGATGCATCATAGGTTTTTTAAATTGTGACTTGTTTTCCTTAGCGTGTTGGAACTAAGCTGAAATACTTGGTACTGATTATTCCACTTCAGTTATGGCAGTGCAGCTTTTTAGGAAAAGCAGAACATCTCAAGCCTGCAAAATCTCGTAAACACTTTTCAATCTGTTCTGCAGCTGATAAAGGATCTGTTGAATGCATTACCAAATATGTTCACCAATACAAGAGAAACACACAGTGCATTGGGCCCTGCTCTTCAGGCTGCATTTAAACTGATGTCCCCAACGGGTGGCCGGATATCTGTGTTTCAAACTCAGTTACCATCTTTGGGAGCAGGGCTTTTGCATTCCCGAGAGGATCCCAATCAAAGATCAAGCACAAAGGTACAAAAATTCCCTTAAATATTCATCTTGGGAAACCAGGGGCTTGCTACGTCTTTCTGACTTGCACAGTTCTGCAGATCAATTCTTGCTTTTTGTTTATAGCAATTCACTGAATTTTAATTATTCAATGTCTATGTGCATTTAAGATCACTATTTTATACATATATGCATGGTATTGGTTCAAAGTGAACTATCTTTTGGGTCTCTGGTCCACAGCTTTTCTTGGGAAGCAAAAGAAGCTGCAAGTGTCACTGACTTAGTTAATGTAAGGCTGAGTTTTGAACCAAGTTTTAGACCTAATACATGTTTTCTTATTATTTTAATAGCCTTGTAGCTTACAGCATTCAGTAAGTGTTACATAGTTATATGAGTGTTTATTTGTATGAGAACCTAAACTTCCTTGAAAGTAGGATTGCAACTGCTTGTAAAAGCAAACTGAAAGAATATGGAGCTTGAGGAAAACAATTTTTGCAGGAGGAAATGCCTGTAAATTATTGCTTAAAGGAGACTTCCTTTTTAGATACTTTGTTACTGAATATCATGTCTTTTCTTCCATGAAGTCTTAAGAGAGTACGTTTGTTGTCTTAACTCTTTCCTGTGTCATCTATTTACCAAAGGTGGTCCAGCATCTTGGTCCAGCAACAGATTTCTATAAGAAGTTGGCACTAGACTGCTCGGGCCAGCAGACTGCTGTGGATTTATTTCTCCTAAGTTCACAATATTCTGATCTAGCTTCTCTTGGTAAGGAGTACCTAATGTGTGCATTCCCTCTTTCCACACTGTTGTCTGTCTCCAGAAGCACAGGCTACTGCAGGAATTCTTAAATCATGCAAATCATTTTGAACTTTTGTAAATGCTGCAAAGGAATTGACTTTCAACTTGATTGCAGTAAAAAATAGGAATATTGGATTGGTGGTGCCAAACAATTTACTCTGGGACTTGACAGTTTAAACGAGAAGGTACTCTCCTGCTCAAGAACAGGAAACACCCAGTTGGGAAGGAATTAATAGAGTTTAATCCCAGGGGAAGAGAAGGGTTCTCATCTTTCAGTATTAAACCAAGATTTGTCTCTGTGTATGCACTTCACCTCTACACCGTTAAATATTTCTGTATGCACTCCTGTCTTAGCTGCCAAAGGTGGCATGCTTACTGAAGAAAGTGTATAATTAAATAATTGGGTTTTGGGCTGACTCATCATTGTCTTCAATAATCTGTCTGGGCCAGTTTTCCTTCCCTGTCTTACAAACGTGGGTCATATCAAGAAGAAAATGAATGTAGGTGTGACTTGCAGAAGGTTGGACGCGGTTTTTGTGTCCTAACTTCATGTTAAAGTTTCACCTCTTAACCTTGTGTTTTCATCCTTCACAGCTTGCATGTCCAAATATTCTGCTGGATGCATCTATTACTATCCATCTTTCCATCGTAGCCATAATCCTGCTCAGGCTGAAAAGCTGCAAAAAGACCTTAAAAGATACCTTACAAGAAAGATTGGGTTTGAAGCCGTGATGCGCATTAGATGCACAAAAGGTATGTTTTAAATACTGATTCTTATGAGAAAGTTGATGTGAGCATGTGAACTATAATTCTGAATGTGCTTAGTCTTTAGCAACACTAGATTTCAGGTCATTTCTCTTTCACTGAAGAGTAGGATGGTTAGGTTATTCTAGCTTTTGGTTTCTGGTTTTGTTTCTTACTTAAGATGGCACCATCTCACTTGAACTAAGTTGACATGTAGTATAAGGCCACCACTTAGTTTGAAGTGTTCAGAATTGAACATGAGCTCTACAGGATCATGCTGAAATGTCTAATGATTCACATAATTGATTCTGCATGACAGAATAAGTATTTTTGCTGTTCTTTAAACATAGCTTGAGGGCTATGGGTTTTAATTATTTATACGAGGTTTTTCATGCTGTTCTAACCTCACTGAATTTTTTTAATCTGCTTCCAGGTCTCTCAATACACACTTTTCATGGAAACTTTTTTGTACGATCTACTGATTTATTGTCCCTTGCCAATGTCAATCCTGATGCTGGATTTGCAGTACAAATGTCCATTGAGGAAAGTCTGACTGACACATCTTTGGTCTGTTTTCAAACAGCTCTTTTGTATACTTCCAGCAAAGGTAAATAAACTCAAATTAATTGGCCACTGGGCTTTTTGTTTCTTTTTCTAAGTTGATGTTTGTATAGCTAGTTCCACAGCCTTTTGTTTTTCTCTGTACCCTAAGAAGATCTTGTCAAAGCTAGTCAGCCTGCTTACCAGTTAATCATATACCTGCATAAATCTTTATAAACTCTATTTTGATGGGAAAATGTAATTTATTGCCATCTTACATGGAGATGATTCAGCAGGATTGCTTTACTTTAAAAGTCCTACCGTTGTTATAAGCAATGATGTTTGCCATGGGTTCTGTCCAAAATCAGAGACCCGTGATGGATTGAAGCAAGTTGCATTGTTGGGTGGGCATAAAGAATGGTAGCTACTTTCAGTTGCAGAAGAGGCCACAAAATTTGTGGATGCAAATCAGTGTCCTTCCTCTGTAGGATCAAGACACTTCTTGTGGATGTTACAAGCTGGTTTCTTACGAGCTTGTGCTGATTCATGAGTTGAATGATTTAGAGCATTGCAGAATTTGAACAGGTTAAGAGACGTAAATTGAGAGACAGTGTTACAGCAACTTTGACTGGTGTGTTTTTACAAAATGAGTCCATCCTAGATGAGAGGAGATACGTTGTAATGACTGAGTTTATAAACCCCTACCAGCAGCTATTGCATAATGATTTCTACTTGTTTTTATTAGGTGAACGTCGAATTCGAGTGCACACGCTTTGCTTGCCTGTAGTAAGTTCACTGGCTGATGTATATGCAGGAGCAGATGTACAAGCTGTTGTATGCCTCTTAGCAAACATGGGTGAGTACAGACCAAGAAGATTCAAATATCTTTGTTTTAAGTTCTTAATTTGTATCTTCAAACGAAGTAGTGAATGAAGCCTGGGTCCTGCAGAAAAAGGTTGGAGTGGTGTTGCATTTAGTGAATGGATAAATTTGGTAAGAGATGAATCCCCATGCGTTCTATACAATCCTCAGAGATCAGAGGTGCTGGGGGCAGCTGGATTTAGGTCTTAATAATAGGCCAATTATTGCCATGACTATAGCCCTGACACCAGATGCACAAACAGCCTATCTGCTCTACGTGTAGCCACGTTCCAAAGAAGCAGTCAGGTGCACAAATACTACAGGTTCTTCTTAAATAACATTTACACATTCTTTGGGATTGCCAGTGATAAATAAACTGCAGGATAGCTGTATAGCTTTAAAGATATTTCCCAGGTAAGCACTCAACATGGCTGAGGTCACAACTGCTAACAAAAGGCATCCATTTTGAGGGAGCCAAGGAGGACAAACCTGTCGGTCTGTCCCTGTGATTTGGTGTTGGATTCTCATCCCCCGCTTTAGGCACAAAAATGGAGTAATACTTACATGGTTTTGGGTGGAATGAATGTGTGGGACTGTGGTCAAGGCATTGTTCTTTATGGTTGCACTGTCAGCATTTGTATATGTCTTAAGAGTAGTTGTAGCCTTTCCTGTGGGAACAAGGAGAATGGGATGTGCGGCCACCGCCTCACTTCTCATCCCCCTTCCTGTCCCCCCACTTCCCCAAAGCCCATGGGAACACAAATCACTGGATCTTCACCCAGTCTCTACATCTTTTCCAAAACACCAGGTGTTCATCAGTGATATTGACCTACCGTTTTGTGTGTGCAACAGAGTGGAGCACACTGTAGCCTGAGAATACAAAAGATGACAAAATCAAAGTTTTACAAAAACTATTAACGGAGACATTCCTTAGTCTGAATACTCAGTTGACTTTAGTCTTTTAAAAGTAGAGCCTTCTTACATTGTTCTCTAGAGTTTATTAAAGGACAAAGAATCATAACACACTTGGATCAAACCTCATTTCTTGTATCACTGTCATTGTGGTTATCTCAAACTTTAGCATTCTGGAATTCCTTATGAAAGAGGGTGATTCAGTTTAGTGAGTGAGTTGCTGAAGACTGAAAGGGAACTTTTGACACGTGTGTCCAGGATACGTATTTGTTTTCTCTGCTTCTATCCTGTTGTTGCTGGTTTGACGTTTCCTACTTACCCCCTACTTTGGGATCATAAGTAGCTGTTGCACTACGATCTCTGCTATTGAATGTGTACAGCTCTGTGCAGCATTTTACTATATGCTGTGGTATATGTTTATAGTCAAA
The DNA here is from genome assembly GCA_013400055.1 of Nycticryphes semicollaris. Classification (NCBI taxonomy): domain Eukaryota; kingdom Metazoa; phylum Chordata; class Aves; order Charadriiformes; family Rostratulidae; genus Nycticryphes; species Nycticryphes semicollaris. The sequence continues at coordinate 355,811 of VXBJ01007145.1, read as the reverse complement.
CAAATTAGGAAAAGAGAAGTATTTCTGTATCTTGTCTTAAATGCACATTCAGTCCAGCAGGTGGCTTCCTCCAACCAAAGGATTTGCAGCCTTTTCTCAGCAGAGGAAGATGAAGCTTCACTTACACTAATCATAATTATACCGCTGAAATAATGGAAGAGATTTCTGGGGCGGGGTGGGGGAGAATTGCTGCAAATCTCAGCTTGGATGTAGGACAGCAGAGAGTTTCAGCAATAGCTAAGTTAATTTTATAAGGGTTTAAAGCAGGATTTATATCCAGTCCTTGCATATATACCACAGCTTTAAACAATTTTAATTAACAAGTTTAAACATTTTTTTTAATTCTCCAAGAGTAGGAACTAGGGAGTGGTGATCAGCCACACTATTATTTTGAGCCTTAAGAAAGTGAGTTTTTATATGGGCAATAGTCTTAATGACTCCTAAAAGCAGTTAAGACCACAGGTGTGTTTTGTGGTTTTGGTTTTTTTTTTTTTAAATCTTAAAATCCCACTTCAAAGCACAACTGATATTTTCAAAATTCAAGGGAATGAATGAGGCCAACTCTAATAACTTCTTGTATCCTTCTGTCTCAACAGCTGTGGATCGCTCAGTTTCATCTAGTCTTTCGGATGCAAGAGATGCCTTAGTTAATGCCGTGGTAGACTCCTTGGCAGCTTACATGTCAACTGCCTCAAATCTGCAGCAGTCCATGCTGATAGCACCAAATTCCCTCAAGCTGTTTCCACTGTATATTTTGGCCCTTCTCAAACAGGTATGTCCAATCTAGTGGATTCATATTCAATATTTAATTCGTTGTTCCATTTGAGGAATTCTCCAGCTCTACAGGTCAAGCAATGTCTACATTTTTCCATATGAAAATTGGGTTATCCTGTTAAAGATAACTGTGTTAGATTATTTAAATTATTAGTGCCTGAACAGTTTATCATGCACTTGGTTTCAAATTTTTCTATTTTGTCTTACTTAGTTTTACAATGAAAATAAAAATATATGTATTCTAACGGTTGGCATTTCTCAGATTTTGGCAGCTAATTGGTGTTGCCTGTGTTGTTGGACACCGCTGATTCATACTTCTTCAATTTTATGAAGAAAAACCAAATATTTTTAATGCATATTCTTTATACTTTAAAGTTTCCATGGAGATACAATTAAACCTGTTACAAAAACTGAAGTGATATAGTTTAAAGTTCGTATAGGTGTTACTACTTTTTGATGTATTATTTTTAATATCTTTATATTACAAAGCATCATACTTAAAAAAATAACTTACTGCAGGGTTTTGTTATTAATAAGAGTCATAGTTCAAAGATTTTAATATCTGACAGTTCTGTGTATTTTTATTGTGAATAAACCTTTTATGCAAGTTTGGAAAGAAATTAAATCCTTAGTGATTACTTTAGACTCTGATATACTGATTAGGACTGAGTTAGTACTTGCTTAATACAGTTAATGGTGGATAAAAAACCAGACCATTTATTACCAAGAGGACCCATGTAAAAGATAGAAGAGTGGCTGAGAAAATAAGTTATTTAGGTTTGGTTTTTTATTATCCTTGCTAATAATAAAAAAGCCTGGGATACAGACAAATCAAAACACTTGTGGCAGCCAGAGAAGAGGACTGATGTACTTGGCTGTGCTGTAGGAATATTCTCCATTGAGTCCCAATATGGTGCTTACTCCATTGTGTTGCTTCTGACAGTGATTGTTTACTGGTTGCTTCCAAAAGAGCTCTGAAAAATCCAGTACAAACAATTACCAAAAAAATGTAATCCTATGAGAGCCTACTTTCTGATGTAAAACACTGAAATGTATTTCCCTTCCAAAGCTTTTCCTTAACATTTAGCTCTTACTAACTTAAAAACAGTGTTCATCTTACCACAGAAGTATGGTTTTTTTAAACTCTGCTAGACTGGTATCTACCTGCAATATGTTTTATTGGTGAGTTTCACAGGCCAGTAACATTTGTCAAGAATAAAAATGAGAAATGCTGACCCAATCACAAATTTACACAGTGGGGGATTTTTTTTTTTTATTCTTCTTCACCATTAAGGAGGGAGAATGGATTCCTTTTTAAAAGGTATAGTATTCAAGTTGTATGGGATTGAGATTCTATTGCATCTCAATTAAGATGCATTTCTTTACAAAAGCTTTGCCATCTTTGCTTGACGCTTTCAAAAAATCTGAAATATGGTGCTTAGATGTGACAAAATACAGGATTTGAGCAACAACACTGTTCTCTTACAGAAAGCATTTAGAACAGGCATGAGCACACGCTTGGATGATCGCGTATATGCCATGTGCCAGATGAAGAGCCAGCCTCTTGTTCATTTGATGAAAATGATACATCCCAACTTGTACAGAATAGACAAGCTGATTGATGAGGTAATTTATGAAGCCTGGTTTATAACATCTTTGGGTTTTAATGGTCTGTTAAACCTAATGTTGTGCTGCAATAATTCAGTTCAAGTTGTTGTTGTAATGTAAACCCAATTTTTTCCAAGGGTTGCAAAAAACTTCTTTTCAAGTTTTGAATTGGAAGTACAGTAGTGTGTCAGGAGCAGAACTGTGTTTTTGCTTCGTCTTGTTTCAGTGACCATAATAATTCCATGTTTTTCTGTTACACAAAGAAATCAGAGAAGATTCTCTGCATTGGAAACATCTCCAGTGTGGTTTTGTGTTTTAGAACTGTCTGGGGGAAATGAATAAAGTAGATTTGTTGGGGGATTCTAGGGTTTGTATACTGAAACCAGATAAAATTGCCTGCAATAACGAACTTCCAGTGGTTTCTCAGACTGCTGTGGATGAAACAGAATTGTACTTCTGGGTGGTCATGATTGAGGAAGCATGTATGTAACCAGGTTTTATTAGTTTGCCTTTTACAGAGGTAGCCTAGGAAATAGAAACATTTTTAATAGTAAGATGGGATTTTGAGGTCAAAGTTAATTGTAATCGCAAAAATAAGTTGGTTTTGTTTTTTTTTTAATAAGCTTTCATGAACTTGTTAGTCACTACCTTTGGAGAAGTATATGTAGGAGTTTGGTTTTAAGTGTCATACAAGATTATATGGTAACTTGAGTAGTTTCTCTGACAGTTGGTATTGTTCCACGCAACTTGTGAGCTATTTATAGTCTCAAAGTTTCTTTTAAGTTACTTCATAAGCTCACATGCGTGTCTCAACTCAGTGTTCTTCAGTGGAATTGATTAGTTAGTCTTTTTATATATACTCTTCCCCCAACCCCCTCCAGTATTTAAGAAGCCAGTGTCTTCAGTTAACTTCAAGGGTTTTTTGTGGAACTTATGCTGAAACACTGTATTCCCTACCTGAGGGCTGTAAAGAGCCAGCGGTGTCTTTGGGAGATCCAATTTTATTAGCAGAGAATTTCAGTGATTTCTCGTAGAATAATATGGAAAGTAGGGATTATTTGACCCATTCAACTTAACTGACAAACCACATTTTATATAACAAAGTGCTAATCTGCTGTTTAGTACTATTTCAGTTAAAGTTTGTGACAGAGGCTGTTCTTAAAATTCTGTGATAGATATATATTGCAGGATTCTTTAAAACGGTTTTGCTGATTTTCTTCTCTCTTAACACTTGATTCTTGAGAGCACTGAGTAAAGCCTGAAACTTTCCCAAGCGGGGAATTCAGTAGCTTGGTTTTCATCATTACATGTAAATCCCCAAAAGCTTCTAATCTACTGTGTTATAATATGGAACTGTTAAAATAGTGATTATTCTTTTTAATAATCTTTTACCATGTGGAGATGTGCTTAGTCTCTAGATGTGTCTAGAGAGTCTCTAGATGTGCTGGACTCTGTAGTCTCTCTTATTCCCTACATTATTTGTAGAACGCTTCACAGATTCTTAATAGATATTCAGCCTGTTTTTGTATTGGAGGGGGGAGCAACCTTAATCTGAAAATAATGGGGGTTTGAAGTTTTTTATGGTTGGTTTGGGTTGCTTTACTCCTGGGGGGAAGGGGAATATTGTTAACAATGTTGTTGCTACAGCCAGATAAGTTTCATCAAGATCAGTCATAGTGCTTCGGACAAACCCATGTATGGTTTCAGGCAGAACGTTAAATGAAGGGATTTTGTTCCTTGAATGCAGAATACTACTTAGAGGAAGTAGAGTTTTTTGGTTTTCTCCTTTTGCAACATTTCTAGTGTAGTTGAATGCACTGAAAAAAACCTGTGGAGATTGTTTGTAGAAAATCTAAGTGTAATCACTAGAATTCTTTTGAAATCCTGGCATCTGCAGCATAAGAAATGTTACATACACAACTTAAATGAACTTGCATTATTCTTTTTTAGGTAATAAAGTAACCTGTAGGTTAAGTAACATTCCAGAGTTGTTTGTGTGTAATCATTTTAAACTTAAACATGGCGTTTTGCTACACGACAATCCTCAAAACTTTGCTAGAGATCAGTGCTTTTTTCCTGTTTCATTTTACCTGGTTAAGATAAAGAACAGAATTTACTTACATTCTACTGCTACTGAGGATTGGTTTTTCTTACAGAGCACTATACATGTCAATGACAGAGTTGTTCCTCAACCACCTCTTCAAAAGTTGTCTGCAGAGAAGTTGACACGAGAAGGAGCTTTTCTTATGGATTGTGGTTCAGTAAGTTACCAGTTTCATGCATTCCTTTTTTTTTTTTCTAAAAAAAGAAGCATGCTGAATTACTAAAAGCACTCAGTTCTCACCAATAACAGTGTAGTGAATCAGTATTCCAGGTAACCTGGCAGTAATCTGTGTTGCAGTGAAAGGCTTTCATATTTCAATCAGAGGACTATCTTCAAGGTTGCATTTTAAGGCTTCAGCGGTTAATTTTATAATTGGATAAAGCATTATGCTACTTGAATAAGATGATAAAACATCATGATGCTCTAATGGCAGTTTAGAAAGTGCTTTACACCTCGTATGACTTCAGGGGCTGAGTGCGAATGTCAAACTAGCTTCTGTCTCCAGATGTCTGAAATAATTGCTATCATGTGTTTTCATCATTGATGCCTTCAGGACTTTAGATTGGGAAGTCACTGTGCAGTAACTGATACATTAGGGTGTGATGTCATAAAATTTTAGATTCTTCATTTTAGGAGGTAACATGAGAAGTTAATGCATTAACTGTTCCAATGTAGACATGTCCTGCATCCTCATTCTTTCAGTATTTGCATTCTACCTGTACCTTTTTTGGCACTTAATGATTTTATTCCAAATGCTACCAATATATTAATAAACATGCAAATAATTAATATAGAGATGTATAAAGGAATGCAGCTGGAGCTCTCCAGTGATTCATTTGCATGGCCATTTATGTCACCGCTTGTCTCTAAAATGTATGCATGACCTTTACTACAACTGATTCTGACCTCTTACAGATTTTTTACATTTGGATTGGAAAAAACTGTGATAACAACTTCATAAAAGATGTTCTTGGATACCCAAATTATGCGTCAGTACCACAGAGAATGGTAGGTGTTTTAAATGAGCTGTCCTGTACATGGCTTAGATTTGGAATCTATATTTAATCTTTTGTTTTTCCCTGCATTTTCAGTTTTTAATTATGTAAGCATGACTTAGGAGGGGGTTTATTTGGTATCTTCTAACCTCTTGCCAACTTCATAGGAGACAGACAGAAGTCGTCAAATGCTTTCAAGGAAAGAATGTAAACATGTAAAGCTTGACATCTATGAAATGCCAAAAAATTGTTTATTGTCTTTTATTATTTTTATGGAAATACATGTGGATTCACATGAATAGGATGGAACTTCATAGAATGAATACAAAAATTATGTATTCAGATGTGTTAAGATTAGAGTTGTGTTGTATCATGGTGTTCAGAAGCTTTGTGTTCTCCAAACCTGGTGTAAGATACCAAACCTATGCAATGACGTGATAAGCCTCTAAGTAAAAGGTAAGAGTTAAGTTTTGCTCATCTTCCAGGCCTTGAGTTAATGTTAAAAAGAAACTCTTGTAGCTATTAGAACATCAGAGACCCTCGGATACGTGTTTTGGTAGAGGGGTTATGTTATTAACCTATGCTTTTAGACTTGCGTATGAAACAGAGCACCCATTACACCTGGAAGTGTTTGAGGCCAGGCTGGATGGGGCTTTGAGCAACCTGGTCTAGTGGGAGGTGTCCCTTCAACGGCAGGGGGGTCAACACTACGTAATCTTGAAAGTCCCTTCCAACTTAAACCATTTTATGATTGAAAAGACGACCCCTCTTCTGTGGGTAGTGATTCCAAGATGTCAGTAAGTGGTGGGTAAAACACTTCTAGAATAAAGTTCAGAATGGAATAGTTATATTTGGATAGTACCAAAAACGTGTTAGTCATTCTAGAAAACATAGGAAGGTGTTTCCTGCTTATAAAGCTTGCATAGTATGCAGGGGAAAAGTAAGTGACAAGTGGTAATTATAAGAAAAAGTTAAGAGTAATGAACTTCTAAGACTATTATAAAAATTGTTCTGCTTCTTCAGTTTTCTATTTTGCTTGTATTAGCAAATTAAACCTGTCTCCTCTGATTCCCTTACCCCTGATGGTGGTAAGTGTTAGTTGAGGCAGTTCTCAGGAAGAACTTGGCACAAGGAAGGATGATAGGTTTGGGGTTTTCTCAGTTTCATTGTAATAAATGCTATATAACCATTGGGAAAAAGTTAACATCAAAGTTATCTTTGCTTTTAAACTATGGCTTCCATTCATTTATTACGAAGGTAGCAATGCAACTACTTTTAAATCTGTAATAAATTCTTTTATATCATGTCAATTGTCTTAAAAGGTTGTGTCGGCCTAAGAGTTGGTATATTTAGCTCAGTGAATGGCTCAAGTTTTTTTAATTCTATTTTTTTCAGCTCATTCCCAAACCAAATAGTCCAGTATAATTTAATTTGCATTAAAATTTACTAACGATTCAGATTTCACTTCTTCATGTTTTGTTCATCTTTTCAGTGATGCAAAATGCAACCTGTAGGAATTTAATTGACAGGAGAAGATAAAGACAAGAAAGTTGCAAAAGCAGCATTTTGAAAAGATGACTTTTTAAATGAGCTTATTTTCTAAAATCTTCTGCATTTAGAAGGCAGTTTTTAAAGATGCACTGCTTCCTACAGAACAGATATTACTGAATTCTTGCATTTTAACCTGAAGAAAAAAATGTATATGTAATCCATGGCTGGTCATTTCTTAATACAAATTATGGCTTGTGTCCTGTTAACAACTATCAGGATTTATTTTTTTAAAGTAGTTTTGACAGTAAAAGATGATGACTTTCAACTCCCTTCAACCAGACGCAGCTTCCTGAGGTAGATGCACTTTCTTCAGAACGGACACGGTCTTTTATATCTTGGCTTAGAGACAGCAGGCCTTTAAGTCCAGTTCTTCAAGTAATAAAGTAAGTATTTCTGTTAGATAATGAGTAATTACTTACATCTGGCGTTTACAGTTTCTAACTGACGCTGATGAAAAGTGGGAATATCTGAACCAGGAGAAACTGAATAACTGAATAATTCTAGTTGCTATCATGCTGTTAGCTGAACCCCTTAGCAGCAACAGTCATCTTTGAAACTAGTGCAAATTCAGTTACTGATAGGTTTATTGGTAGAAATTTGTTGCATATTTTTATATTGTTAAGAAGGCACTAAAGTACTGTATATCATTATCATGAGTGGTCTTGACCAAGTTAATTTCTGGTATAACAAGTCCCATATCACTACCTACATTTAAAAAAAAAAAAAAAAACCCCAAAAATCAAGTAAGATTAATAATCTGTAAACAGTTTAATAATTGTATGTGTTTGTTACTGAGCTCCATGAAGACCGCCGTTGATTTATGACATACGAGGCAAATTCTGAAGCCTTTTCAAGCCATGACCCACTCAAAGAAGTTTAAATTCTGTATAAATGTTTATACTTGAGTTTACATTTGTCTTCTCTAGAGTACTCAGATTACTGAGCCTGATGGAGATCACATTTTGAAGAGTGTGATGACGTTCTTACTCAAATAAATAATATTTAAATATAGGACTGAAGCTGTTGTGGCTCCTGCTTGCATTGCAAGTAGTGCTGAGAGACCATAGTCAGTAGCACAGCTCTGCTGTACCAGTACAGAGGACCGTGCCCCAGCAAATATTTGCTATGTCCCAGCAAATTTTTGTCATGGTGACAATTTTGGATGCGAGGTCTTTGACAGGTTTACCTTCTCTGTTCTGTTGCCAAATAAGAAAAGCTTGGGGGGTCCATTGAGATTACATGTAGCCAGAGATGTAAATTTTCCAGTTTTTTAAACTTTACAGGATTTAATTTAACCCTTTCAGAATTCATTGCCACCAGCATATTTGTTCACTTCTCAACCAAAATAATTTTTATGTTTCCTCTTGTGTGTTTCTGCAAGATAATTTAGGTGCTATTTCACCCACTTTTGTACCATTTTATACTTACTAAAAATATACTGCTGTTTGATAGTGTATTACAAGCCGTAGGGTTTTTTACTAAACTTTGTATTATTTGCAGTTGTGGTATCTTTGGACTAAGTTGAGACTGGAAAGGACAGTAAGCAGTTCATTAGAACTTATGCCTCTGCTTGAATTTACAGTGAGTATTTTCTCAATGTTTGGACTAAAATATCTTCCCCTCTTCTTTCAGAGATGAGAACCCTGCCAAAACAGATTTTTTTCAGCATTTAATTGAGGATCGGACAGAAGCAGCTTTCTCATATTATGAATTCTTACTTAATATTCAACAGCAGATTTGTAAGTGACCAAGGAATAAAGAGAAGAATCCTGACTTCAGATAGAAGCACGGCCCAAGAGAAGCATATGGGAAGTTACAAAAGTGGTTATTTCTTCTTCACAACATACAGTGACCAACACTGTCTTGGAAGCTTTACAGCTACAGAAGTACATGTTTCCAAAAGAATTTTGCAGATTTACTTCAGTCTAAAAGTGCTAGGAGTGATGAAGCTGTTTCACTAGTAAACTTACTTCAAAGTGGTTTATACGCGTTTCCAGTTGTGCAGCGGTATGGTGCTCTGTTTATTGCAAGCTGGTGAATTTATGTAGCTATGTGGGATGATATTTCTTAACAAAATGTACAATTTAGACAAAGCCTTTTTTTTTTTTTTACATTTATTATAGTAGCCCTTCCAGATCCAAATTCTTAATAGACATGTCAAAGGGCAGTGCTGTATGTTGGTTATTTATATGAATTTCTTTTTAAAATGAATGATTCTTATTTACTAAAGACTTCAGCGAATTCCCTGTGAAAGTTGTAGAGTTTCAGTAAAGTACATCAATTGTAGAAATAAAATATATAATGTACATAAGTATTACATTTGTAAAGAAAATGTAAAAAATGTAACTAAACCCAGACTTAGCTCTGTGTGCAGAACTGTTGAGTGCTCAATGATGAATTGTTTTGTCCCAGGCTAGACAAGGAAGTTGACTATTAAAACATGCTAAAGGAGTATCCGTGTAGGAAGAACATAGCTGCTGCTTCTGTTAATTTTAGGTGAATTTATTTATAATTGGCTTACTAATTAAAATATTTTGCTTTATCATGTGTTTTTATATTTATGCAAGTATAATCTTTTTGCAACTAACCTCTTACTGAACTGAATATTGAAGAGAACGTGTTTACCACTTTATTTCACAGATCTCTGGAAGGGAGGAGAAATCACTGCATAGTCTGAAATGAGCTATTGATATATAGTACCTAAACTCCTTATTGTGTATTACCCTAAAGAAGACATATCTGTTAATCTTGTTTTATGTTTTGTAAACTACTGTAGTCTTGGTCCAGGTTTCTGTAACTTGTGTTGTCTGCCATTTAGAGTAAGCATGGGGTAATCATTTACTCACACTCAAGTGTGGGTAATCAAATGATCAATGATTTGATTTCTGTTGTGTTCTAAAGGAGAAAAAACAAGGCAGGGGTATAAAAATTAACTGCTCTATATCAATGAAACTAAAGGCTTTAAAATGTCGAAATTCAAAATGTAATCGCACTTGCATCTTTCAGAAACACTGTTCTTGCTAATGTTTTGGTAACTCAGTGGTTTGGGCTTTTGCATAGATTTATCCTAGATTTCTTAATTTGGTTGTTAAGTTGGGATGGTTTTGGTTCAGTTTTCTTAGAGGCTCATTAGAAATAATTCACAAAGTACAGTCACTCATACTTACTATTCTGAACTATGCTTGTTTGTTTCGTTTAATGAAATGCGACTACAATGAAATATTGAAGTACAAAATATTAAAAGATTAGTAAGATTACATTTTCTTTTAAAGTAGCCTTGAAAATGCTAACATCGCATTTTAACTGCCATATCCCTTGAATCAAAGAGTCAAGAAAAAAAGTATGAGGCATGGATGGCAAGTGCTTTAAAAGCTGCACTAATTAAGTTCTGCAAGTGGTGTTATTCTGCATGTTAGCACAAACTCACTGTTTGGAGAAGATACCTTATAAAATTAAATTTGTGTGTTGTCCTTAACTAAATGTCTTTACCCAAAGATTACTCAAGAGGAGCTTTCCATTTAGTAAGTTAATTTATCATGTAATAAATGTCTGAGGCAATGCTGAATGTTTGTCCCTAGATCAGACCTCCAGGATTTCAGTACTTGTCTGTAGATTAATTTGCTTTGGGTGAAAGCTAAGTGCTGGTGAAGAGTGGGGTATCTGAAAAATCATTTGTAATTGCAAAGAAGAGAAGAGCATGTTACAGTTTTAAATGCTCCATGATAGATGCTTCTTGACTTGTGAGCTTGGTATCTGATAACTGGGAATATACTATGCCATGATTAATTGCAACGTATCCTGTAAAACCATTACTTAAAGCTTTATTCTTCTATGGTTTTTGTATATAAAAATTATGAAAAGTACATCTTGAGAGCTATTTGTTCAGTAAAGTTGTTACACAGCACAGAAAATCTAGTTATTTTTTTACTAACTGTAGAGCACATCTCCATTCTGACTGATCTTTAGTTTAAATTTTAAAAAGTCTCATAGAAGTATCTGGAATTTGAAACATTTCAGGATGTAGTGGTTTTGAACAACGGAGTTGCAGTAGGAGCGGCAAAAGCATCTAAAAGGCAGTTTTACTTCAGATGGTTTGGATCCTATCGCTGTACCAGAAGATACACACCAAAAGATTAATCCCTACCAAAGGATACACTGTGAAGCTCAACAAGCGTTTTGCCTACTGTTTTACAGTCTGGTTTGTCTCGGGGCTGTATTCTGATTGTGTAACCCTGTAGAAGGTTAGCAGCCAGTTTCACTAATGGCGAGTTTGGAGGTCTGAGGCTCCAGCTGGTGATGAATTTATGGAATACCCCAAATATGTGTCAGTTACTATGTCAAAAATTACTTTAGTGGCTATTTGTTTAAAAGCAGTTCTTTGGCTTGTAATACTTATAAAATCTTTTATGTAATTCTTTGTAGTAGTTTATTCTCGTTTATGAAAAGGCTGGAGAGGTGTCTACATACACTATTGCTTCTCGGTTTTTCATAAATGAGGTAGAATGTAATTGTTGCAGAATCACAAAGGTTACGTTCTAACTAGAAGAATGTAATAGCAATGCCCATTGGACCCAGATAATTCTGATTTAGCAAAACAACTTTTTTTTTTTTTTTTGGTACAATTACATTGGGAATTTTACAGGTGGGGTAGGCAGGCAGACTGTAATGATATACTGACCTGTCTCCCTTTAACTGTCAGTTCCCAGAATTATAAAACCTTTACTTAAACTGATAGTATGTTATATTCAAATGCAGGAATCTGCAAAGTATGGTTACAACTATTGCAAATACAAATTCAAGAAAGCTGGAGAGGGGCTTTCTACTACAAAGGCATATAGTGATAGGACAAGGAGTAATGGTTTAAAACTGAAAGAGAGTAGATTTAGGTTAGATTTTAGGAAGAAATTCTTTACTATGTGAGTGGTGAGGCACTAGGACAGGTTGCCCAGAGAAGCTGTGGCTGCCCCATCCCTGGAGGTGTTCAAGGCCAGGCTGGAAGGGGCTTTGAGCAACCTGGTCTGGTGGGAGGTGTCCCTCCCCGTGGCAGGGGGGGTTGGAACTCAAGGATCTTTAAAGTCCCTTCCAAACCATTTTATGATTCTGTGAAATAACAGGGATTTGAAATCTCCTGAGAACATTTTATTTTTCTTTGCAAGCTACTGATGATGCCTTTTCATGAAAAATCCAAAGGCATCCTAATTGAGTCTAGCAAGAGAATTCTCACGTGATTAGCACCATGTGAAAGAGATTATTACAAGAGCAATGGAAATTCAAATAACTACATTACAGGTGCTTCTTCAGTTTATGTTCCAATCCTGACTTCTTACTGAATTCCATTTGCAGGGCCTTTGGTGTCTTTTTCTTTACAATTTTGATGAGTAGAAAATATCAAATACTTCACAAAATTTATTCTTATTTTCCTCTGAAAGGAGCAAAAGTGATGGAGCTGCCTAATTTGGAATATCAGTCATGCACAAGATTTTAGCAGTTGCACACTTATACAGAAGATAAATAGAGGAGATGACACAACTCCTGGAAATATTTCAGAACCTGTTTAAAAAAAAAAAAAAATTGAAGAGGAGATGAGTTTTTAATGTTGTTATCCTTGCACCTCTTCACTTTCATGATTTTGTTTCTTTTTTTTTTTTTCTTAAAGCTACATATGTTGGGTGTACTGGATGTTTCAGATAAGAGAACACCATCCTAGCGGCATTAGCAAATGCAGATCTCCAATGACATCCTTAATCATGTTAACATTAAAAGAAAAGGTCAAGTTTTAAAAGGTCAAGAGTGTGGAAAGAAGTACTGATTGGCTAGCAAGTAGTATCATTTTTCTTGTTTGTCAACATGAATAGAAAAATCCCTGTGACACACTGAGGCTTTGTGGGGTTTTTGAGTGAAGTGTTTACTGGCACAAGAGCCCTCAAGCATGAGGAAGAGTTGATGACAATTAACCATCTTTGTTATCTGCTAGCTGTAGGAAATGTTATTCCTTTAAATTGAAAAGGTGTTTTAAGAAATTAACAAAATGTTTAATTTTAGAACATCATTTAGGAAAATACTGTATTTTGTTAATAACTTCTGTAGATATGATGCTTTCAAAGAAGTTCTACAGGCTGTTCTGAACACAAAATGTTGCTCAAAATTACCCGATGACCTAATGCTGAAGCAAATTAAAAAGAATAAAACGTGTAGCAGCTATCTGTAGCTAAGGAATTCTTTCTGCTTTTCTTTGTCCCTTTGGCAGCGGAACACACTGCTTTTATTATCCGAAGTAGCGCTTAGGGAAAGCCAGGAGTACAAGTAGAACTGGAAGCAGCGGTACGTGTGCTGGATGTCTTCACCCAGCTTGCTGAGTGTGTGCGTAGCTTCTGAAAGGCTGGTACTTTGACCATCTATCCAGAGGTTGGAGTTTAGCAATTTCTTAAGTGCCTTTTGGGGTTTTTTTTATTCAAAATGAAAAGCCATTTGCGTTTCCAAGCTCTCCACTTTCCCCCATCCAAACTATTATTACTAATTACCAAACATACTTTATTCGCACAAAAGCATAATCTATTCTTGGAGAGCAAACGTGGAATCTTTCAGCCTCCCGAGCATGTTTAAACTCCTGGAAAAAAGAGTGGAAACACGCCTCTGCAACCAGGACCGTGGCATCTCCAGTGGTGTGTGTGGGATGGATTGGTTCTGCAGGAGGAACGCAACCATTGAGAGAAGCGGCACCTGAGGGGTCTCTCAGCTGCTCCGTCGCTGTCAAACCACAGCTGGACCATTGAGCGTCCACCTGCCCCAGCATCCCGTCTCCTTTAAGAGTGACTGGTGTCAGATGGTCTGGGGTGAAACCTGAGAAATCCCTGGCGTGCAGGGTGTCCTGCCCTGAGCTGCGACTCTACCTTTCCAATTCAGAGGAAAGCCTGCTGGCATTTTTGCTAATCAGAATAATTGAGTATTGTGGACCTGAGATTGTATCATTTCTTCACATGAAACGTTCTGCAACTTAATGAGCTGTGAAGAATAATTTTTTATTAATGTTACTTCTGAAAGTTGCTGAATGCAAATGCTCTGTGGCTTCCTGTGCTGGGGAAAATAAGAAATACCAAACTTGTTTTCTCTGATACTCAGTTATCACATCCTCTCCTTAAATTGCTTTCTAAGGCTTTCAGTTTCTCAGCATGTTTAAATTTTGATGATGTTCATCTATCTTCTCACACCACCTGCCAAGACTCTACTTGAGATAGGGTTCCTAGTACTATGCAAAACTATTGCAAATGGTGTTGTGTGAACTGATTTACATACAGGTGGGTATCAATCACCAGCCTTTTCCCTTTTTTACTCTTTTTCATCCTAATTTCTTGTTAACACAAGGCAACGATACAGTGAACGATGTTAACAGTAATACCTGGTTCTTTAAATACATGTGTGTTACAAAAAGTAAGTTCTGTTCAGTGACTTCCTAAAGAACTTTAAAAAACCCCAAAAACTAGCTATCTTTGCACCTCAGTGGCAGTTTCTTAAGGGAGCAGGAAGAATCTTTTAGCTCCTTTACTTTGGAATTTAGGACTTGCCTTAAAAAAATAACTAGAAGTAACCAAAATCCTGCAGAAACTACACATGTTACAGAAAAGGTCTAGGCAGGGCTGTGGGGCTTACTGAAGGAAGAGTTAGGACCTCTAGAAATGTCCTTCAGCTTTAACTTGTGAATTTTACACGAATTACATGCAAAATGGCTTAGCAGCCAGGATATTCCACAATAAGTTGTCGTGCTCCTGACAGTTTTTCTTCCTTAGCTTAAAACAGTAACAGGGAGACGTGGTATCACCTCAAAAGAGAGGAAGAACCCTTACCCAAAAAAGAGAATGTAACCAGAAATCCCAGTATATTTTCCTGGGACATGAGTGGAGGTGGAGTAGATGCTCAGGTTCCAGAATATTTGCATAAAGCGGGAAGTCAGAATTTATAGATCAAATTTTGTGACTCGGAGTTAGTGCTCAGCTCTGGTGTTCGTTTGTAATGACTAATGTGAAATGACAACAAAAGCAAACAAAAAGAACCTGCGTATCTCGGTGTGCATGGTTTCCTCTGCTATAATTAATGTTTGTGCTTGTTTTGAGAAGTCATTTAATATTGCTGTTTGCAGGTTTTGGACTGTAAAGTATTTCTTTATTTCGGTTCCACCCTTTCACCTCGATTCCGTGGTCTCTGCCTTGTATTTGAGCGCGGTGTGTCGAGCTGTGCAGAGCTCTCAGTAGCCCTCCGGTACCGGCACTGAGTACTTAGAGGCTTCACAGAGGACCCCTGATCAGGGGGATCGTGCTGTTCTGAGCAGCCATTGCTTCCTGTCCCACACTGATGGCGTTTAATTTACATCTCACATTTTAAGCCGTGAGTCATACAGAGGCCTAGCGTAGGTCTCCAAGACTGCCTGAGCGAGGAAAAACACTTGGGTAAATAGAGGCGGTTTCTAAACTCTTTTCAGTACTGTGGGTGCCGGGCTGAAGACTTGACTCTCTCCGAGGCAGGTGGGGGAAAGGGATGTATCAAGGGAAGAGCTGAACTTGCCCATTGTGCTACTGCTCTCTGGTGACAGATTGTCTTGCCTGGAGCAGGAGCTGGGCCTGGAACGGCTCCAGAATTGGGAAACCCTAAGCGGGAGATCTCCACCCCTATTTTTCTGGTGCGTTGGTTGTGTATTTCTCCTTGGAGCTGTGCCTCCAGTGGCAGCTTAGGTTGATCTCCCCTGGGCAATGGTGCCAAAAGGGAAATCTGCCCTGTCCCCACATGCTCCTGCTGCCTCCCTTGTGTCAGCAGCAGCAGCAGTTGTGCAACTGCTTGTCCTGAGACGTGGGCATTCACAACTGGGCAGCCAAATAAACTCTCAGCAAAAATTCAAAGGATGCCTCTGGCATTTGCATTGCCTGATACAAACTGTTCCTATTTTTTAAGCACACTGTTCCTGCAAGGTTCTGAATGCTCAGCACCTTGAGGGACAGGGAATATAAACTTCATTTTATCCCCTGGAAAAGATGTTAGTGATGGGGACCTAGAAATGAGCAGGACTTTTCTCTGTCCTCCTCTGGGGTTGTCAGGAAGGCTCTCCATTGAAGAGGTGTGCTGGTGTTGGTACCTGCTGCACAAAGGCTTAATGGATTGCTAAAATTGTACTGGAAACATGAAATGAAAAACTGATACACTGCTTCCATAACTAGAATGTGACTTTAATATTAATTAATGGTCTTTGCCGTAGATGCTATGTGAATTCCTAGTGAGCTGGGCTGTGTTATCACGCTGGGGTCAACTTAAATGTCAAGCTGCAGCCTTTCACTCTTGGGCCAGTTCTTTCTTAACCTGAACTATTTTGGGAGATAAGCTCTGAACCATATTCTGTGGACTGGTTTCTGCCCAGTGTAAGGCATGTTGTGTGTGCATGTAATACCAACCTGAGTAATAGCTTACTGCTTAGCTGTCATAGGTTTGGGGGTTTTTTTGAGACTTCTCTGCCTGTCAGGTGATCCTGTGTCAGTCCTGTATTAAGCCCCTAAATGCAATAATTATTTTGCTAAGGATTTATGCATCAAAAATAAATCTATAAGCAAGAGAAAGCACATAAGAAAGGCTAAGCAAACAATGAGACAGTAAAAAGTCTCAGAAGAGAGGAGAAAATGCTGACTGTGGATGATGCAACTTCCCTATAATCACAACTCGGGTCCCTGCTTTACTGACAACGCTCCAGTGCAATTTAGACAGCCTGGCAACTCTGTAATAAGAGCATAATTTACGATCTTTCACCTAGTCTAAGTACTTCTCATTACTTGAGTAAGGATTTATCTCTGTAATTGGAGTCCAGGCCTTCTCCCATATGACATTGCACTTTCTAGCAGTTCATTTAGGAAATCTTACAGGCATGATCCACTGCCCTAAGGAAAATACAGAGCTTTTTGTCTCTGTTCTATGCAATCAGAGGTAGGTCTCATCTCACTATTCCTTTACTAGAGCCAGAAGGATTAGTATATCAGTACCAGCAGAGCTCATGTTTTGCAACGAGCTCCTCTACTATACTTAGAAGAAATTTTTTGCTTTCTGTGCGCTGGGAGGGAATGTAGTTTTCCCTGGTTGAAAAAGTCTTTATGTTGAACAGTCACAGTGCTATTACCATAACCAGAAGAAGCAAAAGAACTTTATGCGCTGCTCTCCTTATGAAAACACAAGAATTTGGGGTTCATTCTTGTGACTTTTGGGAAAATTCAGACTGTTTAGTTACGACTTGTAATGGCCTGATCTGGCATTATGCAGGCAAGGCTCCAGATCTTAGCTCCTATTTGCAGCAGCTTCTTATTCCCAGATGCAAGATAAATAGAGACATGGTTTTTGGAAGATGTATCACGTAATTCTGTTCCATTTTATTTTCTGTTTTGAACTGTAGTATGCAATAGTTAAAAAGAGAACCTCTAGCTTTTGGTTTTCAAGTAAGATACATTCGAAAGTTTTGTTCCAGGGAATGCTGGAAGTTGGAGAAGGAAATCCTGTAGGAGGGAAGGAGGACAGCACAGAACGTATTTGGAATATGATGCATGGCACCTTCGTTCACCTTTTTCTCTGTGGTGAGTGTAGAGTTCTCTGTTCTTGTAGTTTTGTGCCCTTGACATTCCAGTGGTGAGACATGTCTGGAGTTAGGGTGCTCTTCTAGAGCTTGATATTTTGTCCAGAGGAAGAAACAATTAATTCAGAACATCATCTGTGTCTTTCTGTTCTACCTTAAAGTTTGTGGTGGTGGTGGTGGTGTGTGTGTGTTTGTTTATGGGTTTGTTTTATTTTACCTTGGCCAAGATTTGAAATGAATACTCTGAGGTATTGTGGCCAGGATTCCTCTTACTCCCCCTTAGTTTCAGACTTCCCTAGGACTCAGTCTGGTCTAATTTTAGTAAATAGTTTCCTCTTTAAAAAATATCTGTGAGAATATGACTTGAAACAGAGGTCTGGTTGTTTTCCAAACCATTTTCTTACTGGAATTGTGGCCAGTCACGTATGGATAATAGGAAGACACGAACCCTGATGCTGTGCATGCATAAATCACTCTCCTTTAAGTGCCATTTCCTATTGGCAAAGCACACAGAAACCAGAAGGGAAGAGATCAGTTTCCATGTCACAGAAGAAAGCTCATTCCAAGCTAGTTTCAAGTCCTTGTTACCAACTACAGTGTAAGCACAGGGGAAAGAAAAAAAGGCAAAAGTTTGGGAACCAGTAAGTCGTTCTAAAAGCTGTCCCCCTTGAACAGGCTTCAGCTCCAGACCTTGCTTCAGCAGTTGCACTCAAGAAATGTTGCCATTCACTGCATTTTATAGCTATTTTAACATTATCTGTAACTATAGTGATGTTTCACAGGATTTTTTTATTATTTTTACTGTATTCAACATGTATGAAAAGATACATACAAGGGCAGTTTTATGTAGACCTTTCTTTATCAAGTGTTAATTAGGTATGATGTTAGTTTGGAAGTGAAGTACGCTATAAATTTTGAGGTATGATTTGAAGTAGTTACAGTGAACAGTGAGTGCTTACAGTGGAAACTGTAAGACACAAAACGTGTTGCTTAGCAAACAAAGCAGGAATTGCCTCATGAGGCAGGTTGAAAGATGTGAAAGGTAATGTAGGGTGAGTCTTTCAAAGAGTCAAAGCCATTATTTTAAAATTGGCACTGCTACAAGACCCAGCTAGTAAAATGTTCCCTTGTTTCCCCTGGCCTGTAGATAAAAACCACAAGTCTTGATTCCCAGTCAGGTAATCCCTGCAATACAGGGATTGTACGACACGTTAATGCCTTCGGGAGTCACTGCCTGTTAACAGTGCAACTTTTCCTCTGTTCCCTGGGGCTCTACTCACTTTAATAAATTGCAGTACCCTGACATGGGAACGAGTGAGTGACTCTGTGATCGCAGCTGCATGAAGTTTCCCTTCCAGAGCTTGGAAGACGGACGCAAGTTGCGTCCTTTTGAGTCCCCCAGATTAATCAAGTGTGCAGTTGTGGAGTTTTTCCATGATAGCAACAGTCTTTCAGATCTGCAACAGCCCAGTTTCTAAAATCCTTCAGACATCATAGGGTAAATTTTGTTTTCTTTTGTGCATTGTTGCTTTGGAGGTACAATGTAAAGTGCGGAGAAAACAGAGGAATGCAACGCTTTCCTGTATGTTTCACTGGTGTAATGCCGTGGGTCTGATACAAACATGAAAACCCACCTTTGTGAGCAGGGAGATTCTGTGGGACAGTGATACCAAAAAAATGACTGATTAAAACAGAGTTAAGCCTTGTTAATTGCTGTCCTGCTGTAATCCGGACTTTCTTGTAAAATGATGATCTCCAAGCGTGTTTTCCTTCTGTGCTTTGCTGTTCATTTGTGTGGTACCAGAATGTGTTTATTCCACTGAAACCTGGTGGGTACCAACAGTCCCATTCCTCAAAAGCAGGCACTTCGGAAAGTAAATAATCTAATACTCAGCTACATAAAAGGCAGAAAGTGTTTATTTCCTTAATCTCAGTTGTAAATACAGTTATTGAAAGCCTTTTGCAAGAAGAAGGAAGATGCAGAGGCCGGGGCACAGCACCTGTACGCGAAGGGCGGTGGGTTGCGCCCAGCCAAGCCGCCTCCTGCCCTGCAGCTCTCGGCGAGAGCGGCTGCCGGCCGGGCTGCGGGACGCGCCTGGCACCGCACCGGGCAGACGGACGGACGGACGGACGGTCAGGCAGACACTGCCGCCCAGGGATCGCCTCGCCGAGCGGGACAGAGGGAACTGCCTTGCCTTGCCTTGCCCAGTCCAGCCTCTCGGCGGCGGCTGGCGGGA
This sequence comes from Nycticryphes semicollaris, assembly GCA_013400055.1. Taxonomy (NCBI): domain Eukaryota; kingdom Metazoa; phylum Chordata; class Aves; order Charadriiformes; family Rostratulidae; genus Nycticryphes; species Nycticryphes semicollaris. Next base: position 335,948 of record VXBJ01007145.1, on the reverse strand, counting down.
AAGAGAAGAGGGGAAAAATACACAAAACCACCACCCCGGCCGCCGAAGGAGACGCCCTCCGCTCGGGCTCGCCCACGCCCGGCGTGGTAACCCAGCGCCGCCCGCTTCGAGGCGAGCGCGCCCGGAGGCGGCCCGGTTCCCGCCGGCGGAGGAGGAGGAGGACCGGGACGATGCTGGCGGGGCTGGGGCGGGCGGTGCGGAAGAGCTGGCTGCCGGGCAGACGGCAGCCGGCGGTGCTGCTGTGCGGCCGGGCAGCGCGGGGCAGGCGGGATGGCTGCCCGCTGTCCTCAGCGCCTCAGGTAAGACCGGGAGCGGGCGAGGTTCGCGGCGGGACGAGGTGGAACTCCCCATCCCGCGGCTTCGTCCGCCTTTCCTCCCCTTCCCCGGGGCCGCCTTGAGGCGCGGTGGAGGCTCGGCCCAGCGGCGGGGGCGCGGAGGGACGAAACTCCGCCACGGGGGGGAAGTTGAGCCCCGGCGCGGCCGTACCCCGGGAGGGACTCCGGGGACTCGCCGCCGGGTCGTCCCGCTGCTGCCTCGTCCTCCGAGGCCTGGGGAGGCGGCGGGAGGGGGTGTCCCGTTCCCCGCTCTGGGTCGTCGGTGCCCGGCGAGAGGCGCGGTGACTCACACGGGGCGGCCGTTGGCGGGGGCGGCCGTTGGGAGGAGCCGCGGTGGCGGTTTGGGGACGGCCGTGACGGGCCGGGGGCGCCGCGGCCGCTTTACGCCGCCCTCCTCCCCGCTCCGTCGGTTTGTTGTTTCTGGGGTGTTGTGCGTGGCTTTTTCCCGGCTGGGACAAACGTGGGCTGGGGTGGGGTGGGCTGGTTCGGGAGTCAGGGGCGAAACCGCAGCCCTGCGAGTTATCCAGCGCCGGAAATAAAAGTGCGGGGGTAAAAGTTCTCCGAAGTGCTGGTGTGGAATTGGGCTGTGCATATAAAAATAACGAAGTGCTTGTGAGTCTGAGCTTCTCGTGGCTTTAAGAAGTCTCACAGACCCTACGAGTAGGAAGGATGAAGGAAAACAACAAGGAACGGCAGCTTTGAAAATAAAGATGTGCCAGGACATAGGATAACTCACTTTTACAGTCCCGTGTGGCTGCCTGCCGGGAGAGGAGACACTTTAACCCTTGTTTTTGGTTCTTAATACTAGAGATGCTATATGTGCTTGCAGTCGTTGCTGAGATGGAATGTGGCAAAGCCCCGTCCCTGCATCCGGGGCCCATCTGTAGCGAGGAAGTAGCTGGGACGTGTGGTGACATCTGCAGAAGGAAGCGCAGGATGCTCTGGGGCTCATTAGTGAGTGGCTTCCACAACTAGGGGCCCGAAACCTGTGGTGGCAGTTGAACTTGAGTTGTGTGGAATGAACTCTGTATTTTTGCTAAGAGTTTTTGTGCAAAATGTTCAAAAACCCATGTACAAAATTCCATGGTAGTAATGTGCTTCATTTCTGTTAACATGAATGGCCCTTCTTTGCTTTGTCACGGGTGTGTATGAGGACATTTAAGAAAGGAATTTAAGATCAGTGTTGACTTACCCTCCTTAGTCTTCAAAGGTTCAACACTGCTAAAAACATCTTGAAGCTCGCTGGGAGCAGTTACACTGTCATTCAGCGCACGCTGCTACTACATACTCAGTTTGTCACCTCTACCTTCTCCAGAGTACTGCTTTGCAGACAAGCTTCCTGCTTTCCTAAGGCTCTAAAATGAGACTGAAAGCTGATAAAGCTTCAAGAAGAGATGCCACAAAGGAGAGGAGGAGAAGGAGGAGGGGAAGCTCTTGCTTTGTCAGTGCTTCCATTATAAAAAAAGAGCAGAAAAATTATTGTCCCCGTTACTTCGTGGGATGGAACATGACAGTGACATGTCTCTCTCGGCAATTAAGTTCTTGCACTGGATAGGTTAAGGAGAAGGATGTTGTAACGTTGCAGAAAATTCTAATTTAGAAAAATGTTTAATGCAAGATATTATTTCTAATGTGGAAATGCTTTGAATAAATGAATATAAAATGCTTTTTGTCTATAGGTCTAGTTTTTGTATAGAGTTCCTAGCACGGTAGCTAATGAAGCATGTTTACTAATTTCCCCCATCCTGTTTTTACTTTTTGGTACCTTTCAAGTTTTTGACTATGTTTCTTCAGAACAGTTCAGGCAGTTAAAAAATACTTGTTTTCTTAAGCATTGAATGTCCTGTAGCTGTAATTTCAAGCTAGCGAAAACAAAAAACACCATTCCAATTTTTATTGCAGTTGTTTAACTCTTTCGATTTTAATTCAATGCAGAATGTCAGGTGACATACATCTTGTCCAGTGCAAACGCTGTTGTGATTATTTGATTGATTTTTCAGCAGTATTTTTTGGGTTTGGCTTTTTTGTTTTTGTTATCGTTGCTGTTGTGTGTTGCTAGTTCTGCCGCTTGCCATTGATGAAGAAATATTTTGCCTCTAGCTCTGGCAGGAAAGGTTGGAGTGCTTCTGCAGGGCTGAGGAAAAGCAGGGCTCAGTCACTGGTTGCTTTTGCACTTGCTGTGGTCTGATGCCATCACGGTCCGAGTTCTCTGGCTTGTTTCTTGCTGGTTTTGGTGATGGGAGTTGGTTTGCCCAAATACCTTGCTGGGGCATTGACTGGAGGTTTCCATCTGTAAAGCTGGAGGTGATGCTTCAGGGGCCTCTCAGGGTTGTAATTCGTGTCCATGGCCATCTCATACCGTGAGGTTATTCAGGCCCAGTGTTGATGGGCAAGTGTGTATGTATCTGTGTGCTGTGTTTTCAACTAATAAATACACTGCTGTGGAGACAAACGAAGCGTTGGTGTAATGGGTAATTTGCTGTGATTTTTCTGTAAAAGCAGGGAATGCTGTCCTAAAGAGCTGTATCCTTAAGTGTTAGCTTCTCAACTCCACTTCTAGACACAATCCACAACTTTTCTGGATGGCTGTGATTAGCAGCTTTGCCTTTGGGTTAATGCTTCTACAAATTCCTCTTAGTTTGGTATAATTGAGGAGTTTGTTATGTGAGGTTTTTTCTGGTTTGTTCGTTGGTTTGTTTTTTGGTTTGGTTTTTTTTGTAGAGTGCCTAATGCTTAGGCAGACACTTTTTCAAACTCAGTGAAGCATGTTGTATTGTGTTCTTTGGGCAGGGTTGCTTATTACACGTAATTTTGTTCCAAAAAACTGCACTTCATGTTTCTAGCATCCCAGATTTGTAATGCTGCAGTTATTTTGCGTGTGGTGAAACATAAAGGTTGCCAGCTCTTTCGATTCTTCTTCACTAGCATGTTCTACCTCCTGCAGCTTTTACGGAGAGAAATGCCCTGCTTGCACTGCTCTCTGGCAGGAAAAGCTCCCCTTACTGTATCACAGTGCAAAACAGATGTGTTAACACAGAGTCAAAGCTTAAAACTGCTGGGTTTTGGGTTTTTTTTTTAAAAATACATATTCATAAACCGTCTAAGCCAGGAAACATTGAAGGGGCTGGATTTAATGTTTTTTTTAGATGATCCTAGCTGTTTCTCTGTATCACTGAATCTAACTGATCTAAAATGGTGTTGCTTTTTATGGCCATCCATATATGTGATATTTCCGGTGTAGTCCACAGCATGGAAATCTGTACCAGCGTGCCTGCATCACTGGGGATGGGTAGCAACTGGGGAAAATGAAGCCTGGGTGAAGCAGTTTCTCTTCACTTAAAACCAGGTTTCATTGCAGTTGCACGGCCCTGTTCCAGCTGCAACTGTTTCTGTCCCCTATGAAGATACTGGAATGGTAGTGACATTGCCTGCAGCAAAAGGCAAGGCTTGTTTTGAGCACGTAAGAACGAGGTAACTAAAACGGGAAAACTTTCATTTTTTCAGAACGTGAGTTTATTTAAACGTCATTCAGAATTGGGTTCGTGGGGTGCAAAGTTCTCTTAAAATGGTGCCTCTGGAATACACTGGTGAGGAGAAAGGTTCTGTGTAAGCTCATATTGCAAAGGCTTCTGTGAAAAACATTACGGATTGTTTTCTTCCTTGATCAGGGTATCACATATGCTTGTTGCTGAGGGGAATTTTCTTCCTAGTTGCAAATTGCAGCCAGCAGAAGAGTCACTGGTTTTGTTTATCTGCAGAAAGCAGATAGGGGTTATTTTGGGAATAATTTTTTTTAATCCTTTCAGCTGGTAAATTGTTGACTACCCAGTTCCTCAGACTTGCTTGAACTTTTTTCTAGTCTTCCTGTTAGATTTTATGGTTGTTATTTTTTCTTACTTCCAAATTACCATAATACTCCCAGCATTGTACCTATCTAGTTTGTCTTCCACTTTTATACAGTCTTATAAGCAAGGATCTAAATGTGTCCAAATAGCCACAGGCTCATTTGAAACGTGGGGGTTTTTTCATTTGGGTTTTTGATTTTGTGTCTTTCACTTTTGCATCTACTCAGCTATTGGGATTTCCAAGGTGCTGTCACAGTGGCAACCCCAGGACATCCCAGGCAGCTACAGAGAACTGAATTATCATTGAGTGTCTTGTGTGGCTGAATATTTCACATAAATGTGGTTGAAGTTCCCGATTTGCATTTTCAACCTACTCAGGTTTTCTGGAAATTGAGATCTAATTTGAGCCAAGAGCTGGGAGTAATTGGTGCCCCCTGGGCCCAGTTTTCCCCATCTTTCCTTCCCTTTGAAAGTCTTGCACAACAAAAGTTAGCTTGTTGATCCAAGTTTTGTTTTCTAAACAGAAACCTTGTGCTTATACTGGTGCACGTCACCAAAAACATTCAACCCACTAAACTGTTTGTTTGTGGAAGTACTGTTCGCTCTTACAAATACTTATTTATAAATGCCTTAAAAAGGCCATTTAGAAGATTTCCAGCTCTTCCTGTAGGAAATGTGCTTGTCTCAGCAAATTTGTTTATTTGCCTTTGGTACTGTGTCTGTGTCAGAAGGAGAAGATGGTGTTGGGAATGGCAGCTAGCTGTTTGCTGGGAGATGGCTATCTTTGTTCTAAGAAATAATGCTTTTGGGGAGAGATGTGGTGTGTAATACAGAAATTCACTGTCCTTTCTACTTTTACAGGTAGTCTTATAGAGCACTCTTCTTCATGTTTCTCTCCGGTACAGATGCTGTAGTATGTCAGTGTGTTGTGAAATATTCTTGTATGTGCATATATAATTATTGGCAAAACACTTCTTTTGGAAGTTTAGGAAATTTCAGATACTAGCTTCACTCTGAATCTGGCATCAACAGCATGACTTACTGAAATTGTTGGTGTTTTTTTTTTCCAATGGAGCAGATGACAGAAAAGAGACAAATTGGGATGGGCAGCTCTCTTTGCACAGAATATTGGAATAATTTTTTGCCTATTCTGAATAAGTATCAGTAGGTGCTTGTCTGTGGTGTTTGTGTGAATATGGCAATTCCTAAGAAAGGAAATGAAAACCAGCTCTTGCGAAGTTGGACAGGATGCAGTCGTGCTCTTTGGGATCCCAAGTTTAAAGAAGCTGAAACTTTTGTGTGCTAAATAGACTCTGTGTGGTACTGCAGAAAATGTAAAGCAACCCCAAAATTGAAATGCTGGTCTGATATTACTACCTATGCACTACTATTCTGTGTATAATATTTTAGAAAACTTCCTGAAGAGCTTTCTCTAATGTGATATAGGAGTAATAGGCTGTGCTTCCCAAAGGTTGGGAAGTAAATTACGCCACATACATGCAACAGGCTTATCATAAAGGTAGATAAAAATCTGTGTAATTTCCTGTTGATAACTGTAGCAACATTGTTTATTCACTTTATATATTTTTTTAATTTAGAGTAAGGATAGTAGTCCTACCATGAAGTGATAACTGTATTGCACGCCCTGTAGTTAATAAAGTAGATGACAGAAAATGATGCTGTGATTTCATTTGAAGTTGATGCTGTGGTCATACAAACAGAGCTGTACGTGTGAGTAATTTTTGTGTTTCTCATGAGATGAGGAACATTTAAGTCTGGCACTCTTCCATCTAGCAGTCTGGGCAAGGCCCTTTTAGTTTATGGATTACTTGTAAAGGGAGAGATACTAAACCTCTAGAGGATGTCTGAAAAAATGGCTTTTCAAATGTCTTGGGTGCTCTGAAGCATTACCACATATCACTGAAGTGCTGAGTACTTACTGCTGTTTACAAACCTAGTGTATGTTTTAAGAATGAGTCTCTTCTGATGATCTGGGATTTGGTTGTTTGGGTTTTTTTATTTTTTACATTTTTATGTTTTAAATTCATATTTACAGGGCAAAAATGTAGACCCTGTTCCACAGCTTTCTTAAGGGGTGGGAGAGGAAGGAAAGGGAAATACTTTGTTGGTGGTGGTGGTTTGTTGGCTTCTGAAGTCCCTCTTGCATATTAGGATTTTTGCCATTGGAGAGATAGCAAAGAGTACACTTGTTCCAGAGATTTAGATAAAGATTAAAATCTTGATTTTCTCCCGTTCCCATTGAGGGGAAATGAGCTGAAAGAAAATGAATGGAATAGCTGGGCTTGAGCTTGGCTTGCTTTCTCTAGGACCATCTTCACCCTGATGGCATACTTGCAAGTCAGCAGCAAAGTTGAATTTTTCATTGAGTTGCCCGTTGGTGGGAGGGTTCCTACAGCCAGATGAGAAGGCAGTAAGCTCTTTTGAGCCCAGAGGTGTTTCACAGTCACTTTTCAGCCTTGTTATATCACCTTGTTATAACAACACCAGCTCTTGCTCTGGGTTGGTTTCTCTTCCCTTTTGCTCTTTTCCAGAAATATGAAATGGAGGGACAGGTTCTCTGTATTGCTGCCTTGTCCTCTGTCTTGCTGTCAGGATACTGAATAATAACTTAGCAATTAGGTTTATGTGGGGAGAGGGGGGCTTTTTATAAGGTCACTTCTGCCACTCTTAACTACTGCTCACTGTGTCATTTCTGGTATCCCGAGGTAATCTAAGGACCCCAACAAACAATTAAGTTATTTTATCTGTGAACTTGTGTAGGGAGGCTAGGAGGAGGGCAGTTTTCAGGCCTGTAAGTTATTTGCTGTGACTTTTTCCATCCTCAGCTGATACATGAGTCCTGGGTCATCTTGAAATTGCACCCAATACAGGTATTCTTACGTGCTGTCCCCACTATGCTTTGTGTCTGCCAAGCAGGCTGCTCTTTAATTCCTGCGATATATGGAGAGTGGCTTGGTCTATAAAAGTACTGCTGTACACCCGTTTGTAACTGATACAGCGTATGAGGTATCTGTGGTGTGATCATAGTGAGGATAGATGGTTTATGGGGAATGCTTGACCCAAAGTCTGTCATCCCCAAGTGCTGGGATTTGGACTCTGAAGGTCAGGTCCATTGCTAGTAAAATAAATCCCTTGTGTGAGAGTGACTCTATTTATCGTAACGCAACAGCTGAAGAAGGGAATAGAAGTTAAAAATGAACATTGGTCGGCTGCTTTCCTACTAAAGATGGTAACTTTTGTAGTCCATAAACTGATTCTTCTTCATCCAAGGATCACTGGCCGGAGTAAACAGCCTGCTGCTCTGCCTGTGGGCAAATGTCAAGCGTTAGCAGTCGGTGTGAGGATAAACAAATAGCTTTGTGCCTGTGTGAGAGAGGGGAGGTTGTGCTCACCAGTCTTACTGGTGAGGAAACATTCAGGACTCCCTCAGACTGAAGTGGAAAAAAGATGTTTACTGTAAAAATGGGAAATGTATACCTTTTAAAAGCTGCATTTATCATGATGAGCACAGACAGTGCATCTTCAAAAGGACAGAAAATTTCAGTACATTATACGCAGGCAAGATATAATTTATCTTTTTCTTTTTTTTTTTTCTTCAGGTGAACAATCTTGAAGCAATTATCTTCACATTTACTGTCTGGTCATTTTAGATCAAAATTACTTCAGTCTTTACATTCTAGTCAGCTGTAGAGAAATAAATTGCTTTCTTTTAAGAAACGTTTTATTTATCTGCAAAGTAGGCAGCGATTTCATCTTCCCAGTATTGCCTTATTGGTACTTAAAGGTATAGTAAGAGACCACAAAGTTGATTTAGAGATCACAAAAGCATCTTTAAATGTCTGTATGTTTGCCAGAGTGGAGGAAAAATTACATCACTCTTCTGGCATATCAGACTTAATATACAATGAGGACATTGCTTTGGTGACAGTGCCATGATGGGGAAAAGATGTACGTCCGTGTACAGTGCAGTTGCCTGTTTTACCTGAAGCGATTATCCCACGCTCTTCACAGAATAACGTTCCTACAGTTTTGTTTGAGGTTTCTTTTTTCTAGGGCATAACCTGACCTCTGTACCTTCTCATGCAAGCTGTTCATTATTTGATACTCTCTACTTGCTTTTTGAACCAGCCTCTCTCTGCCTGTGAGAGCACAGCTGTGAACATATTCCATGGCACTATCTGTGGAAGAAAGGCTTTTTTTTAGAAAGCATATCCCTCACCTCTATGTATTTGTTCTAAACAGGAGTATAAAGGTGCCAGACCCCTGAGGTGCACCTACATCCTGTGACCTTGCATGATTTAAGTAGAATGGATAGCTCTGAAATGGCAAGGTTAGGAGTTTATCTTAGCTTCTCAGTGGATCAGATTCAATTTACCAGACTCCCACCCCCCTGCACCCTCCCCCAGCTTTTTAAAATTTTAAAATTCCCAATGAAACTACCAGGAAGTTGTTAATGTGTCACCAGCTTCTTGAAAGACAGCAACAGTTTTTAAAGTTTACACTGATCTCATGAATTGACAGAACCAAGGGAGATTAATTCCCAGCTCTGTAAATAATATAGGGTTTTTTCTGAGTGCTACTTATGCTAATATTTTTAACTAAAAGCAGGAAGTCTCTTAAATTTGGGGAGGGAGGGAATGGAGACACATCAATTAGTGATGTTAAGCAATCTGTTTTCTTCTGCTGCCAGAGGCAAGAGTATGAGCCTGTCTGCTGCCTTCCTCTGTTTTTATTTGACTAGTGGATGGCCCTGGATTATGTTTAAACAGGAAAACTGAATCAAGTCCTTGGAGCTCTTTTGTGAGGAGCTTTTGTGCTCAGTAACCAAATGCCATGATTCAACCCTATGCTGTGTCTGTGTTAGATGGGGCTTTGCTTTTAGTTTCCACATTGCCTTTTAATGTTATGTACTGCTGGCGATACCCTGGATTCTTGTTAGCCTTGTTCCCAAAGTCTGCTTTTAAATGAGTCCTGTACTATTCAGGCATCATGTTACTTGTGTTTGTGGCACACCTTTTGGGAGTTTGCTTGTTGGTTTGGAAAAGTTTTTGAAGCCATAGTCTGTTTCCTGTAATGTCCAAAAGTTAAGCCTTCCTATAGGTGCAGTAGAAGGAGATGGTGAAGCTTCAGAATAGGGGGGTTGCCCTTGCAGGTGCTGCAGGATGAGTTGCACTTCGTTTAAACCAAAAAAGACTAATAAAAATTGTGAGACAAGATTCCTGCCAAAATGTATTCCCAAGCACTGGCACCACAGCGGTATCTTTTATCCTGCAGTCAGTGCTGACAGGTACAGTTTCTCAGCTGGCTGCAGTGGCTTTCAGTCAAAAGCAGTTTCTTGTAAGACCGGTAACACTATTGTTTGCAGAGCTGGAACTAGTCCCAATTTAATATGCAGGCACTGGCATTTCTGCACTGAGTTTTCTAGCACTTTTTGCTCATTTTAATCTGTTGGTTGTGAGAGCATTCTCCAGTATTCTTTATTGTAGGAGTTTTAAATAATGTTATTTATCTGAAGCTGTAAAGTTTGACGTGCTCTAGGATATGAAACTATAGTTTGTATTTAGGTCTGTGTGCTTTAGTCAGAAGGCAAAGGTGTGTACTCTAGCATTTCTGGTGCAATAAAATCAGGCATACATAGAAGATCGCGGTTTGAAGGTTGACATTTCAGGCTTGGTCTTGCAGTGCCCTGTGACTATAAGCACACTGCAAATGTGACTGAGGTGGAGTAATTTAAAGAGACATCAAATAGCCAAGGCCCTAAAACTGAATTATAGCTGTTAAAAACCAGCTCCTTGGAGTACTGACCCCAAGCTTCATGGCAGGGGAAATGTAAAGTGAGTCTATTTTGCAAGAGATCAGACCCTGATATGACTTGAATCTGGGTAAACCATCATAGTGGTGCCATTCTTCAGCATTTCATAATGCTGCACGTGCATTTGCTTCCTTGTTTGTTGGTTACCTGTTCTTCTACAATGGCTGTGTTAATTTTCTTGTGAACAGGAATGTAACTGTCTTTGGGGATTCACCTGAGCCAGCTGATGAAAGCTGTAATCTCATGAAAGCTGTCAGTGCAGAACTGCTCAGGTTATCCCTTTTTGTTTAAGTCATTGATAGTGTTAATTAATGTCTCTGTTTAAATGGGAGTAGTTTGCATGTTGCTTCGGAGACTTCAGCTGCTACAGGTAGATATGGCAGATGGTAGGTTTTTAACTGAACTTCGGTCACCTTATTCTGAGAGTGAAAGAAAATAAACATATGGGGGAAACTACCTGCACAGACTGATCAGTCTCTTTATACTCTCTGTAGCCACCAAACAAGTGAAGAAAGAGGGGTTTTGGTATGCTTTTTAACTCTTGGAACTGGCACACTGAAAAAGCAAACTGCAGCAAAATATGGTGGTGTCGATGAGAGTGTGGCTGTATTTTATTACCTATATTACCTTTTTTCCAAGGTATCACATTGCAAATATGGTTATGAGTCTCTTTTGCTCGTTTCTTAATCACGTATTTTTTCTAACTTTCTAGACTTTTAATAAGCCATCAATGAAACCATTCAGACACTATTTTGCACTCCAGAAAGACACTTCATTGAGTCCTAAAGGTCTTTGTTATGAGTTACTGCAGCTTCTCCAAACTGCAGTTTTCTCAAGAAGATGCAAGTTTTATAATGTGAGAAAGGTTTACAAGAATCCTTGTACTGTGTATTTGTGGGGGCTCAACTCCCACTGTCTGTCTTCCTCCCAGCAGAGCAACAGACAGTCTGAGAGCATGGCTGATCCTATTTTCTCCATTTCAGTAAGGAGGATGGTGAGTTGATAGTCCTGGGTATCTGCATTTCGTATTGCAGATGGTCTTGGATGCAGATTGAGCTCTGTGGGCATGAGTATGCTTTTTTCTGTGGCTCAGTCTGAGTGGGTTGCTACATCCAGAAAACGCTGTCCATATGGAAAGACTAGCCGGGATCTTGGAAGCAGCGTGTAGCTGCTCAGTGTGTTGGTGCACCTGGATCAGAAAGCCTGTCTGTATTGTGCAGTGTGTAACTAGTGTGCACCTTCTCACTGGGTTGGGAAGACAGCAGTGGTGCCAGAACTTATTTCAGGCTCTTGCTTCAGGATGCAGCTTTTTGTCTGAGTGTCAAATTCACAAGGTAACACAAAACCAAAAAATGCTTTAATTGCATAACTTATAGGGTACAGAAGACTTTTTCCCTCTGTATTTCTAGCAATGAATGTCCTCTGTGTCCACTTCAGTCACTTGACAGCAAGCAGTCCTTGAATATTTTGGGTGTGCTTATTTTTTTTAATGCCATAACTTCTGAGAAACCTTAGGCACTTATTTATTAAAACAAAATATTATGGTTCTGTGTATTTGCTTTCCATTGGGATTTGGGTCTTTGAGATGGATTTGAATAGTGGGGGTTTTTTGAGCTCTGTCATAGTCCAGAGGGTAATACATTCTTTTATAAAAATCAAGATTCTTGTCCTTAAGACAAGCAATTATAGAAGATCTGAAAAAAAAAAAAAAAGGAGTGTGTGCATGTCTATGAGTAGCTGATGGATATGTTTTGCTGTCTGGGATTGGAATTTTTAATTTGTTTTTTTAACTTGGTCAGCAGTATTGGCCTAAGTTAAATATTGACTTGACTGTATATGAAGGGTGTTGTTTCAGAAGGGAATGGTTTTCAGCATCAAATTGATTTCCCAAACAAAAGAAGTCTGATTATTGCCGTGATAACATTTTAAGTATTTTCTGTCAAAGTCTTTTTTGTTCAAATTCAAAAACTAAAAATACATTCAATTTTAGTGTTCAGCCTCTCTTACATAATGAGTCAGTTAATCTGTACTAGCATGATTTAACACAAAGTAGCTTGAGCAGACATTGTTTTGCCAGTAAAATTTACAAACTACCTGAAATAAGAAAGATGTACCAGTCAGAGCACCACTTTTGCTGGTGTAGCTCCGTCTGCAGTAAGAATTCTGCCTTTTGAAAGCTGTAATGAACAGGGATTTTTCCAGCCAAAGTCCTAGAGTTGGTGAAAGCTAAAGGAACTGGTGTTAATCCTAGTTTAAGATCTCTGAAGGAAAAAGAAACAGTGTAATTATTTACCTTTTTTTTGCATATATGAGATGTTTCTGTACTGAGAGGATTTATTGGTATAACTAAACTACAAATTTTTTTGTGGACACTTTGACAAACAGGAGACCTAACATTTATAACCTCAGTTTTTGAGTTTAACTTAAAGCAGTTACTAGTCATCTGTTTTCTGTTGTCTTTGAAAGTTCTTAGCTTGAAATTCCTAGAATATCATGCTATCATAATATTAATATGCCTAAATGTTTAATCTTGGGTAAGGTATTTAAAATAGTAAGAAATATGAAGGAATATCAGGACTGATGCTCTGATGAACTGACAGGGAAGTCTCAATATCTAGTTCTGTAACTGCCACTAGGTTTTGCTACTGGTTAATCATTTTCTTTATGGTGGCTGATACCTTTGATAATTAATGGGGAAGACAAGTTGAGTGGGTTTATTTTTTTTCTATTGGATACTTCAGAGCCAGCAGTAGTAGCTAAAGACTCCCATATATGGAAATCTTTGTTGAGATGTTTCCTGATGATGGTTTTATCAATAAGCTCTTTCTAATGTTGATAATAAATTAGCAGAGCTAATCTGAAAAGATTTTAGAAATACGTAACTCCATCTTTAAGATCTTATGTATCGTGAGGCAAGAGCTAAATCCAGTGTTGAGCCAGCTGGACACTGATTACGTCTATCCAGTGATGCTGTGAATCAAAGTGAGCAGCTTGTCAAGAATAGCATGTCAATTTGTCTTTTTCTTTGCTAAAGCAGAGGTTAAGCATGCTGACAGGTAATTAGTGGCAGGCAAAGGTGCTGTCTCTCAAAGCAGCTGCCAGCCAGTTAATTGGTTATAATCTCACCTCTGAGTGAGGCTGTGACTCCCTGTTCAGTGCAGAGCTCAGTGGGAACCAGGAGCTGGGAGCTGATGACTCTCAACACACTGGGTCACTGGCCCTCTAGCAGCATGGCCTTCAGCATGAGCTGTAGTGCATCGTTTTGGACCAGCAAGCACCACGGGATGCTGATCTCGCCTTTGTAGAAGGGACAGGGGCCAAACTGGAAGCTGATTTTTCTCACCCACTGCCAAATGCAACATAATCTCCTGTTGTGTTGTTGCTAATGCTGATGTAAATTTAACTCGGGCTAAAAAAATGCCTGCAGAGTGAGTCCTGCATTCTTAGTGAAATACAAAAGTGAAACAGCTGGTGTAATAACGAGATCTGATGCTTGCTATGGGTCCAAAGGTATATTTGGGAGTGCAGTCTCTTCTCACTCTAGGCCTGGTGACTCTTGAGCTAGATACTGAAATAAACGACGTTCTAAATCTCATTAAAAAACCATTTCTTATGCTGAAAATGGTCAAAAACCCTAACTAGAGGGTTTTGCTGCAAATCACAGATACAAATGAAAGGTGCTTTGTCCTATCTTTGCGGTAGCACCTAAAAGACATTGAAAAGTAATTGCATTGTTGCGTAGGCCCACAGATGTGTCCAGAACTGCACTACAAATTGAATTTGATGCCTTTGTAGCACGTTAATCAATATGACTGTACTTGATTTTCTTAGCGAATAGATTTACGGATTGTAACTCCAGCTTTTGGGATTTTCAGGTAGTGCCTGCTCTTTTCTGCAAGCTGCTCTAGCGATCCCCTTCAGTTATGAATGCTGGCAGGAGCAGAGCTTTAGGGGATTCAGTTGACTCTTTTTTTCTAGGAATATCTGAACATGCTGGATACTGTAGGTTTAATTTCAACAGGTTCAAGACATAAAGAAAGAGGAAAAGAGGCGGGAGAAGTAATGGTTGTAACTCCAGTCCCTCTGTCCTTCAAACTCCCCAGGGAAGGAGATGTCTAGGTGCTGTAGTTCCTGCTGCATGGAGCTATGGGCACTCGCTCTGTCTGTAATGGAACAGACAGTGGCCAGGACTCATCCTGAATCTCAGAAGGGTGCAGTAAATTGGGACTGCTCTACACTTGCTGTTGATCTTCCCTGTAGCTGCTGGGGCCTGCAACTGTATGACCAGTTTTTCCCTGTCTATCTTTCCCCACCCCAATCTGTACTCAGCTGGAGAACCATAGCTGTGAAATGCCACCCCTCTGTCCTCCCAATAGTTTTAGAGACTAAGAATTGTTCTCCCTTTCTGCTAATAGTTGAGGAAAGAGCCAGTTTTTCTAATTTGTGAAGCTCATAAAGCAGCAAGTGTAGAACAAACATTCAAATGATTCCTTATCTGAACAGATAAGAGTGACTGAAGTTCATCTCAGATTAAATGATGTCGTAATCTATTGGTAGGATCCATTCACATCCTGTAGGAGGAGCATGCTTACATTGCTAAACACGATACGCAATCAGCTTCAGACCATAGGGGAAGATGAAAGCATGATGCTGAAGTAAAGTTAAGGAAAAGCAAGCTAAGAAGTATGTTGGCATGGTTCTAGTAGTTAATTATTTACCAGAAGCAGACTGCTCTTAGAGTCTCGTTTTTTAACCGTCAGTATAATAAGGTAATAAACCATGCATAGATCATAGTTCTCTGGGGAAATGGCTGCAAAGGGTCCTTGTTCTTGAGCAAGGACAATTAATGTCCAGTTCCTTTTAAAAAGAAACTAGAATATATCAGTTATTTGTTGAGAGTCACTGAAAACAAAGTTTCTGCTTGATCTGTAGAACAGGCGTAGTACATTGTAAGGAAATATTCTGCCTCTTAGTTTTCTTATGCAAGTATCAGGATGGGTGCTGTCTGTAAGGTGGTGGCTGTTAAAGTGGACATGAATTTAGTGGTTTGATAGGGTCAGATTTTGCTGTTTATCAGCTGCAAGTTCAGTAGCCAGTCTTACTTCTCTTTATCCTGCTGTTTGTAAAGGAAGGAGTTTTCAAACCTGCTGTCCTGATGGTAATTTGTGTGAGTGTTGTATCAATGGGTGCAGCAATTATGCAAGGCCTCTCTCCTTACCATAACTAACTTTTGCAGGCATGCTCCTGAGTTTGCCAGCTTGATTTGGTGTGGTCCTCCTTCACAGCCTCTTCATTCTCACCCTGATTGCTCCCTCTGGACTGGAATCCTTAATGTTCCTTCAGAGGTCCGGAATATGTGTTACATGGAAGGGGAAGAGCAGTGGCAGTATGACAATGCTGTGTCTTAACACAGCTGCTAACATCACCCCGCGGCTGCTGCTATTGAATAGAGAGAGCATGCTTACCTGTACCTTATGTTTTGGTCTGGTGGTGAAAAAATAGAGCCCTTTGATAAAAGATAAATTCCTCTTGTGTCTCAGTGAAATCCAATGGCTCAAATGTTGAGAGAAACTGAAAGGCATGTGAAAAGCAACATATTACTTATGTAATTTTTGTTGTAATAAAGTAAACTTGAAATCTCTCAATATTTCATTTTACTAGGCACTGTCTGAGTGCTAGGCAAAAAATTGCTAGACAGAATGAAAAAAGCACATGTAATACCTTTGTTGTGCTCTTCCCATCTCCCTGGGCAGAGACCCACTGAATTTTGGCACTCCTGAAAAAAGGTTTTAATGATGAGAAAACCATGTGAATACGATACAGTGTTAGGAAAGACCAGTGTAATTTTGTGTTGCATGTGTCAGAGGAATCATTTTAGGGGACAAAAGAATAAGAACTGGTATGACAGTACCTGACATATTATATTAGGCTTCAATGTTCCTATTACCATAAACATATTGATCATTGAAGGGAACTCAAAAGTTATGTAAATGGGTAAAAGCTGTAGATATTAATTTATGAAGAAAAATTTAAGAATTAAATATGCATGACTTGCCTAAGCAGTGACTACAAGGGATCATAAATCTAACAAGCATGAGAGATGCCAGCACAGAAAAAAGGAAAGAACTATGTGTTTTGTTGGAGATAAAGCTGAAATGGAAACTTTGAGTATCCTGTGCATGATTCCTGAGAGTGAAACGGTCTGAGCTATTAAATACCCTGCTTTGGGAGAGGACAGGAGTTCATTCCTTGAGGTACACAGAGCTATGCTAGACAGAAATCGAATAAATATGTAGTAAGAAAAATCCTGTCCTTTTAGGTTGATTAAATGTATGTATTAAGTCTGGCTTCATCCTGTGACATCAGCTACATTAGCTGTCAACATTACTTGAATGGTGTGAAGGACATGCAATGCAACAAGAGTCAACCATGCTGTCTTGGGTCCCTCAGACAGATGTGGATTTATAAATCTGACAAACTCCTCACTCTCTTCTCATCCTGGAACACCAGGTTGAGGGGAAGAGAGTGTCACAGTCCTCTCAAATTTACAGGACAACGTACTCTGTAAATTGAACTTCATTTAATGAGCTCATTAGGAAAGAAAATAAATGAATGTGTCAAGTGAGTTTAGTCCCCTTTGTACAGACTAATCTAACAAGTGAGTTCACTAATTCATCACAATTCCTGAGGGTTTCTGACTCCCAAGTTTTCTGATTTGTAACTTGTGCACCTGTGAGCAAAGCAGTGACCTCGTGGAGGGTGAGAGTGCTCATCCTTCCTCTTCCTGCACAGTGTGGACATCCCCTGTGTCACCCTGGGAAGCATGAGAGCCTTGGCAGTCTGACTGCCACTGGATTTGCTTCAAAAGCTTTTTTGGGTAAGCTAAGGAAATTGGGTCTATATAATTTCCATGGGTTAGTGGATTCTGAAAAAAATGGCAGACAATTGAAATGCAAGGATGATGGCTGCAGGTGATAACAGCTGGCCTTTAGACCCTCCTGCCCACTGTGTCCTGCCAGTGCATTGCTCTTCCTTTGACCTGATGGCGCTGCTCCCAGGATTCATCAGGCCTTGGGACAGGCAGCCAAAATCTGAGCAGAAGCTGAGTGAACGGACACAGAGAGACTTTCTCAGACCTACCTCTCCATCTGATGGTCAGGCTGAGACTAAGTGGCAAGAACTACTCCTCTTTTGCTAGGGACCCATTCTTAGGCCTTTCTCACTCTTCCTTGGAATTCTCCTTGGAGAATGTATGAGTTGCATTTTCTGCTACTTACTGTCACTGAAGTAGGCAGGCATGACAGAAGTCTACCTGAAATGGGCCAGAGTCTGAAGTAGAGTTGGCTGCTCTACAGCCACCGTGTGCTGCACTTGCTGCTTCTACTTGTTGCAGCTATTTTCTACATCTAGCAAAATAGCTGAAGGCTATGAAATTGGATCTCCTAACACCAAGTTGCTGAGTGTCTTTAATACGTATTATTTTACAGAGATAATTGTGAGACAAAGCAGAGTCATAGTGTGACAAGGATGTCAAGCTGCTGTACTTCGTGAAACCCATGTTAAATGCACTTGTATTTTGTTCTTTTAAAGAGGAGACATATGCTGTGGAAGGGAATGCAAATATTCTTGCCCTGTTATCATTCCTCCTTGGGCATCCCTAAGGGATCTTCCCACCCACAGTTGAGTGAGGAGGATGTTGTGCTAGCTGGACTCCTGTCCAGACCACGATAGCCATTTGTAGGGTCTAAGATCAGTTGTTGGTTTCAGTAAAGTTCTTTCTTCATGACACCTCATCTGGAATGCCTCCAAAATACAGGCAGCAGATTGGACAGCACCCTAAAAAACCCAAGGCCCTTTGGTCAAAAAATAGTTAAATCAACAAAGAGATGCATTTATAAAAAATTATAGATTTAAATTTTTAAAAATTGTAGATGGATAGTTTCCAATGTAATGTGTGCCTTGGTAGGGTTTTCTTCTGCTGAGTCCTAGAAGAGGGAAGCACACTTTCATATGCGATGCATAGATGATACTTGATATACAGGTTTTGTTCTTTGCTCCACCGTGACCTTTGTGTGTTGCCTTTGGCAAGTCACTTAAACAGCGGTGGTTTTTCAATCTGGATAAAGAAGTAATTGTACTTCCCTGCCTGCAGCAGTTGTCCGAGGATCAGAGACAGAGATGCTCAATTATAGTATGGAGATGTATAATCAAATCAGCTGTAAGCTATCTGAAAGATAAGAGCATGTTTCCTGCCTCTAACCTTTTCCACTTTTCCAAAGCAATTTTTTTCAAAAAAATGTTTTTGGCAGGCTCACTGCTTTGTTGTTGAGCAGGAAGTACTGACAGCTGTTCCGTTCTGGGAGGAGGTGCGCTTTATTGTCTGTGCCTGAACACCCAGCAGTTGAAAATAATAAAACACTGGAAAGGATTCAGATGCCAAGTGTTCATTCTGTTTCTTGTTTAGGAAGCCAACTGCAATTAGGATGCCAGCTGCGTAGGGTCAAACTGTTGAAGTGAAGGCATCCTTTGGAGGATGTGAAGCAAGGAGCAGCAAAGGGCTGTCTTGGGGCATCCCTTTCCCCTTTCTTGGTGGGTGTCAATCAGCTCCTAATTGTCACAGGCTGGAAGTGCGGCACGTATGGGAGCAGCTTCTTCTTGAGCATCAGTCGTAGAGAGACAGGAGTGTGACGTTCTTTCCATTATAGGGGCTAAACAGTAATGTGAACTAAAAGCAATGGTGCGGCATAAAGGGGCAGCAGCCCGCAGAGACCTAACAATCCTACAGCTCTATAAAAGTTTTTCCTGTTTGTTGCCAGTTTAGTTTTCAGAAAGTTTTTGTTCTTTTCTAAATTTAAGTAACAGGACGAGGGTCAACAGGTACAAGCTATAACATAGGAAATTCCATTCGAATATGAGGAAAAACTTCTTTACGGTGAGGGTGACAGAGCCCTGGAACAGGCTGCCCAGGGAGGTTGTGGAGCCTTCTTCTCTGGAGCCCTTCAAGACCCGCCTGGATGTAGTCCTGAGTAATGTGCTGTAGGCAATCCTGCTTTAGCAGGGGAGTTGGACTAGATGATCTCTAGAGGTCCCTTCCAGCTCTGACAATTCTGTGATTAAGCTGTTTTGTTGTCTAAGTGTAGCTGTCCCTTGAAAGGTTGAACTCATGAAGCACATAGTTAATTCAGTCAGAAAGTCAACAATCACTTTATAAAATCCCGATGAATTACATAGTACAAAGTAAATACAGGTTTTCAGCACTTTGACTTATATACAGGTACATTACTGGCTACTAGGGCCTGGCTAAATCTTCACACTCCAAGCCAATGGATATTGTCAGTAGTTGTTCCAGTTCAGTCATCAGTGAAATATTCACAGATTTACAGTCAGCTTAGAAGAGAAGCTGTCAAAACAACCCACGTGATAATGATCAAGAATTAGCTACCAGAGAAGTGGTGGGCAGCTGCTGGGCTGAAGTGTTCCACTTCAGAAATTTCAGCACCATTTGCTTTGTGTATAATTTTCAAGAAATGCATAAGTAAAAATTCTTTCCTGTTTGTGTGGTTTTTTTTAAAAGGATTTTGAAATGTCCAAACTTGTCATCTGTCTGTGTTTTTAGTGGGTTTTTTTCTGTTTTTCCTTATGAAGGAAGAAGGAAGGAGGAAATAGAAGAATGACTTGCTACATGGGTTGTAAAAAACTAAACAGTGATGGATGAATTTATACAGTTTTAACTGACTGTGTTGTCTGCTTGAAGTGATTGAAGCTTATTGTTTTAAGTTTTCAAAAGAGACTGTTGTATTAATGGTAGTGCGAGTTAAGTACGCACAAGTGGAAATGCCGCAGTTGAGGTCAGCTCTTTCCCATCTGATTTCTTAAACGCAGGTCGACTTTTCAGATAGAGGAAATGAAAGGAAATGGTGCTAATTGTACTGGGCTGCTTGGCCCTGTGTGGAAGGTTTTCCTTTTGGAATTCCTTCCAAATTCCATCAGATGTGGGAGTGGTCTCATCTGCGATCCAAGTGAGGGTACATTATGAAAGTAAGCACAGAGTGAAAACGAGGGCAATTTAGAGAAATATGCCAAAGCTACAAACAGAACATGATGCTTCTGTGTAAAGAGGGATGCAAATATTGTGTCTTTGTTTGCGTGTCCAACTCAAAAATAGCTGTTCACTGCTTTTCTTGTCCCAGCGCAGTGGTTTTAATTTCCTTTGTTTGCTCTTTCCATGTTGTTTGTTTGTTTGGTTTTTTTTTTCCCCTCTCTAGTTTCAAATAAAAGCCATAAAGATGACAGAAGCATGTGGCAGAGGTGCTAGAGAGAAAGCCTGTTCTAACAAGTCAATGTCCTTCCTATGCTGAGGACTCCAGAGCTGGGCACAGTACTCCAGGTGGGGTCTCACCAGAGTGGAGCAGAGAGGCAGAATCACCTCCCTCGACCTGCTGGCCATGCGTCTTTTGATTCAGCTCAGTATGTGGTTGGCTTTTTGGGCTGCCAGTGCATGATGGGTGAAGGAGAGCTTGAAGTACGAGCTCCACACCTTGCCAGTCCCTAGCCTTCATGCACTGTCTGCATGAGCTGTGTGGGCATCTCAGTCCCTCCTTAGGTGAACTCGGGTTCCACAGCTTTGCCGTTGCATTGCTACCAACTAATACATTGCTGTATGCATCAGTGCTTCAGATAAACATCTCTGCTTTCCATGTGATCCATTTAGAATACAATGTAGTTACCACTGCAGGAAAATTCAGCTGTCCATGTGCTTTCCTTTTAGGATGTAGACTTTTTTTTTTTTTTTCCTATTCAGAGGGCAATTGACTTCCTACTTAGTTGTTTTGCTTTATTTGTTTTCTGATCCAGTTCAAGATATACAATGTCTTGTAGTCAACTTCTTCAAGATTTTTTTAGGTTAAGGCACTCTGTCACTGGTTGCTTTTTTTTTCTGCCTGTTCTTGTGTTCAGATTACAGCGTGAATCCACTTGAAACCTCTTCTGCCTGAAATCTCTTCTGCCTTTGCTCTCCTGCTGTATCCTTTTATTGTTTTTCCTCTCTCTCTCAGACGGTTTTCTGTTGGCTCAGTTTCCTGTTCTGGCCGATTAGCTGGTTGTAGTGATGAAGTTGGTAAAAGCCACTTTGTTGTCACCTGCATTCCAGATTTGCTTAAGGTAATCATAAAACTGTTCTGATGTTCCTGAACACTCAGCCGAGGAAATGTGTTTGCAAGTGCCTCCAGGCTATCTGAGGGAGTTGCAGGAATATTGGAGATGGAAGACAGTGCTTCCAACAGATTCCTTGAAGTCTTTCTTTTCCTCCCTTGGGGGTCTATCCTTTCTGCCCCGCAGAGCTCCAGCAGAAAGGTTTTTTATCCTTATTATGAAGGGTCTGCCCACCCTGAATTGCTCGCAATAGTCAAACATTAAGTCTAGAAACAAAGAAACTAAACCCTTCATTTGCAGTTTGTTTTTCTTGACATCTCAGGCTCTCTTAGAGAAAACATAGGCTGTGCTTAATACCTGTAAAATTGAGGTGGTAATAGCAAAATATAGGTGAGATCTTAGGGATTAGTAAAATGCAAATTGAGAGTAGAGGGAGATGTCACCAGAGGAATGGGGGCACTGGTACAGGATGGTACGTAAGGAGTTGGACAGATCTCCTCTCTGGTGTTGTGATGCCAATCATGTCTGCCCTGCTGAGCTCTTCTCTGATAGAATTAAACAGTACAGAAAATACAAACATCATTGATGAGAAGAGCTTTACAGCTGATGTACTTCAATTTTGTACCTTTAGGCCCACAACATTCTATGAAAGCTTGAACCATTTTATAGCTACAGCAACCTCCTTCCCACTTCTGTTTGGTTTTGCAGAATTTTCTGTTAAACCTACACCTGGTTTGGATTCACTCTTTGGAATATGAGGAAGTGGGATTTTCCTTACTTGAGTTAGTATGAGAGAGGTAGTTGGTTATCATGCTTTCTCTGAAATACCTGTTTTGTTTTGGGCTGAATTGCTCTGGAACACCAGGAGACAGGAGTGTTGCTTTGTGGGAACTCTCTATTCTGTGTAAATTTGAGTTATGTGCAAAACTGATGCAGAGTTAAAGATCCTGTATAACAGCCTTTCTTGATGTTTGTATTCAGGTGGCCTGTAGTGATGTGATTACAGGTTGCATAAGACTATAAACTATCATAGTTACATGGCTCATAGACCTAATGAGCCTTTTTTTTCTGCAGATGTGTGAGAAATACTGTCCTGATGATCCTTGTCCTCGCCCACAGGATTTGCATTGTCAGGCAGGGAGTGGGAAGTGGGCAGGTCCCCGGCTGGCAATGCCAGGTCTGTCTGGGTGCCTGCCCCTGGGACTGGGTAAGCCATTGCCTTTTCCTCCCTGGGGGTGTTAATTTGCATCACTTTCTTCCATTCGGCCTCCAATTTTTCCATATAATATGCAAGAACAAAATAACCTTGAGACCTCTACCATCTCTTAAGATTGAGGTGGAATTCCCCAGCAGGTTCAGAAGCTCTTGGGATAAGGAGAACAGGCGACTCTTACAGCAGTATTGCTTCCTTATAAACCTGTGGTATGACTATGGTGCATAGGTACAGTACAATGAGTTGAAAAAGTGAATAATTTATCTTAAGCAATACTACTGGAGGGGATTTGACATTAGATTCTCAGGTGGGGGGTGGCTATGGAGGGAGGAAGAGCAGCATCTCGGCATGTGCGCATGCTTCAAATGCCCATTTCTGACTAGGCACAGGCAATTCTGTGCCCTTAAACCCATGGATTCAAGCCTGTCTTCCAGTGTCTCTTCACATGGAGGTAAAATTGTGTTGTTGATTTTAAAAGAAAACTTCATTAGCCAAAAGGTTTTTGTTTGTTTTTAATCTCATAAGCAGCAAGGAGGACAATCTATTTTGCTTAGTGCAGCAGCATGCTGGAGAAGTAGAACAGATGGCAAATGGAAATCTTTGTAATTCTATGTTTAGATTATTTTCTTCCTTTTTTCAACTTATTTGTTACTATTCTGCCTGCTTTGCTGAGGTGGATTTGGGTGAGTCCTGGGGTATGTGATGGATGTCTCTCCATGTGCAGCTGTTCAGCATGCTGATAAGAATGTAAGAGACTTCCTTTAAAGGGAAAAAAAAAATCTCTTTAGACTGTTAAAGCACTTTGGGAGCTCCATGAAAGTGCTCTCAATGCCTGTGTTTGTATTCTTGGTTGGTATAAATAAATACTGCACTAACTCTTGAGAACTGAGTGCCATGAGTTGCAGAAAGTTTAACAAAAGTACTGTGTAATGTACAGTTCATCAACACCAAAGAAAAAGCTGTGTGGTTTGGTACATTGTGGATACAACACAAATGATAGGAAATTGAGGTTCTTCTGCAGGTGTGGTGGACACTGAAAGACCACCTGGAAAACCTTGAGTCAGGGCAGATCAACCCAAAATAATATTGCTTTTCTTTACTAGAAGATAATTTTTAAATTAACTGGGGAGTTCACTGACCACGTCTACCTGGTTTTCAGGCTTTTCTAATTTAGGCCAAGGGCAGGGTATATCTACCAAATAGCTAGCTGAAGGTCATGATGGTGACTCTTGGATGTCATCTTTCCATAGCTCAGAGCTTGGGGTGCTTATCTCTGCTCTAGGCAGAGTAGGAATATGAGTCTACAGAATGACCTGTAATTTACTTTTACCAGTTAACATGAAATTCTGTCAAATAAGTGTTCCTTGATTTGTTGCTGTAATCTTCCAGAGGTAACACTGAGCATTTGACATTTTCTCCCTTTCTTTGTGAAAAAAATTGAGTCCCTAAGTCCCTTAAATAGTTTTCTTAGAAACTTCTGACTCCATTTTGCCTGCGTGTGAAGGCTGTGATCTTACTTGTAGGACATTAATTATGAAACAAAAGTGAGTAATTCTTTAAAATGATTATGCTAGAGACTTTTTACTGATTGCCTGCGGCTGACAGCTTGGGATTTCAAAACAGCAAGGAAAGGAATTCAGCTACTTATCATTTGACAAAGGCAGGGCTCTGGCTGGAGTGCAATTTTGTAAGGAAATAGGTAACCACATGTAACGTAGTGGAGGTATGAGATGGCAGGCTACCTTGATCATAAGGAGAGAAAAAAATAAGCGGGAAATCCTTAAGCACTGATTATGCTTGCGCTGTATGAATGTTTTGCTGTTGTCTGTGTTGCATTTCATCTTTAATTTATATTCTTCAAGCCAATTCTCCTTGTAAAATGCACTTGAAAAAACTTGTCTTTCTCCTTTTGTACATGGAGTCTCTCTGGCACTGTGAAAGGTGCCGTAATCCGTTTTAAATCTGTCTGACAAACTGAAGGTAGGAAAAAGTAAGACCTAACTGAGCAACCAACATACTGATTATTAATACCTATTAAAATGTACTTGTCTTTGAGTTATACATAAGATGTAAATAGAATCATAGAATCATTAGAGTTGGAAGGGACCTTAAAGGTTATCAAGTTCTGACCCCCCTGCCATGGGTGGGGCCACCTCCCACTAGAGCAGGATTCTCAAAGCCCCATCCAGCCTGGCCTTGAATGCTCCCAGGGATAAGGCTTCCACAGTTCCTCTGGGCAACCTGTTCCAGTGTCTCACCACCCTCACAGAAAAGAATTTATTCCTAATATCTAACCTAACACTATCCACTTTCAGTTTTAAACCACTGCCCCTCGTTCTATCTCTACACTCCTGACAGAGTCCCTCTCCAGCTCTCCTGTAGGCTCCTTTCAGATACTGGAAGGCTGCTATAAGGTCTCCCCAGTTTTCTCTTCTCCAGGCTGAACAACCTCAGCTCTCTCAGTCTGTCTTCATAGGTGAGGTACTCCAGCCCTCTGATCATCTTCATGGTCCTCTGCTGGACCCACTACAACAGGTTAATGTCCTTCCTGTGCTGAGGCCTCCAGAGCTGGACACAGTTCTCCAGGTGGGGTCTCACAAAAGTAGAGTAGAGGGGTAGAATCACCTACTCCAACCTGCTGGCCATGCTTCTTTTGAATGCAGTTGGCTTCCTGGGCTGCCAGTGTGCACTGCTGGCTCATGTTGAGCTTCTCATCCACCATCACTCCCAAGTCCTTCTTCTCAGGGCTGCTCTCCAGCCATTCTCTGCCCAACCTGTTTTCGTGCTTGGGATTGCCATGTCCCAGATGCAGGACCCTGCACTTGGCTTGGTTCAACTTCATGTTCATGATTTGCACTAGCCCACCTCTCAAGCCTGTCCAGGTCCCTCTGTATGTCATCCCTTCCTTCTAATGTGTCAACCACACCACATAGCTTAGTGTCATTGGCAAATTAAATGAAAATAAAAATAAAAAAACCAAAATAAAACCTAAAATAAAGTGAGAGCAGAAAATTAACTGTGAATGCATTGATGTCATGTGTTTGCAGTGGCTGTGTAAGAGCTCTTACCTGCTGCTATTTGAGTGTCCTAAGCATCTAGAACAAAATATAATTACTGGTAAAAGCTACAAATTACCTAAACAATATGGTTTACCAGTTCTTGGCTGATTTAATGGAGAGGTCAATGGAGGGTAATTCCAGGTGCTTGCTGAGGTTGATTCCTTTTCATCCGTTATAACATCTAAAGGCAGGGAGAAGCATCATTATTTCTATCTTAAGATACCCCTCTTTTCAAGATACAGGGAATCGGGGTTTTCCATTAAGTTGGAAGGCATTGGAAACTTTACCTTCTGTATCTGACTTTGACCCAGTTGAGTCATTTGAATGTGATTTAAAAAAAAAAAAAAAGACATAAAAAGTAAGTTCTCCATGTGGAAAAAAATAATGTGAGTGACAGACTGTGTCCTGTAAAGAAGCCATTCTGAAAGGGGCATGGAGGTTGCAATGGCTGGATTTGGATCCTATCACGAGGTTGTAGTCAGAAGATTTTTGGGCGGGTGAGTAAGGAGAGGGAACTGAGAGGAAGGAGCAATATTGTACTGTATAACATTAGTGAGGCTGGAATTCTGAATGCTGGAATGCTGGAAAATTTGAGTTTCTTTTAATGAAGTTACAAGAATTGTTTCCAGAGTGGAAAAATATACTAAAACAAAACACTGAAGACTTTCAGCCTAAGTATCTTCTTGTGGTCTATGGGTACCTACAAAGGAGCAACATTTCTGAGGCTCAACCGCTGTTAATATAAAGCAGGTTAAACTCTACAGCTATTAATTTGCTCAACCCATTGAATATAATCATAATGTCTGGGTTGATTTTTTATACTATGCTGCTTTATAATTGTCTTCTCTGATTTATGGAAAATATACAACATCCATCCCTCTATTAAAATCTTTTAAATCAAGGCAAAGATGCTTTCTGAAAAAAATGTGTTTTCAGCTTAGGCTGAGCTTTGTGCAGAAGTGGCTGTGCTGTGTTATGCAGCACATCAGATAGGATTGATCTCCCTGGTCCGTTCCCTCCTTATTATCTATGAGTGTGTTTTCTGATCTATACTGTTGCTGTTGTGTCTCCTTAGCTATTTTCAGTAACAGAACTGGATAGCAGAACAACCCCAAACCAAACCAAACAAAAAACCCCTAAGGCTCTTACTATTCTCCTTTCCATATCATGTGGTTACCAATATATAAAGGTGATACAGTGATGCATGGAAATGCTCTGTGTCAAAATACATACAGGGCTTGGTAGAGCAAGAATTCAGGGAGTTTGGCTTGCGTGACAGCCAAGAAAACTTATTCCTGGAATCTAAGCTTGTGTTTAGATGGTAGAGGTGGGTTTTTTGATGTATTTTTCTGGTGAGAACAGCAGGTTGTTTACTTGTGCTGAAAACCTGAACCCTGCAACATAACATCCCGGTGTGTGCTGCAGAACCTGGGGAATGAGCGCTAGTCCTGCTGGTTGGGCGCTGCTTGGCTCCTCGCTAACGTGCGGTCTCACTCCTGCATTTCTTTGCTCTGCCTCCCCCAGACAACTATGTTTGTGTGGAAATAAGGCCCCTGCCTTTCTGTGCTCTGTTTGATTGCTTTTGACATCCCTGAGCTGAAATAGCATTGAGGCAGTTTAAAAAAGGTAACACTCTTGGCTGCATGTGTATTGGAAATGTATAAATAGTACTTATATATAGTGATGCTCTCTTTCTAATAAAAATGCAGTTTTTATTACTGCAAAGACATGGATTGATTTTTGTGGGGTTGTTTACATGAACTTTAATTTACTTGTATATGGGCTATCATATTTGAGCCCTACCTGTACAAATTAATTTGTTGGCTATTGAGCTTTCAACTTTATCTAAAAATGTACGTTTTATTCATGGCATTTTAAATATGGGAGGGGAAAAAGAAATAATTGAGATAAGGCTAGTTAATAATTTAGATATTGTTAGCCTTATTTTTCTGTCACTCTCCGCCACACTAAGGGGTACCACTGGATCTGTTTGCCATTTCCCCTCATCTATCTGGTTTCTCCTCTAATATCTCTAACATTTTGTTTGTGATATGCATTTATGACTAGACTTTTCGTTGTTTTGCATCCTACAGTTCCCCTCAGTTAGCCATTAGTTTACTGAGTACATTAACTGCTTTATCCTTTTGTAAAAGTAATTCTTGAACATCGGTATTTGTATTTTGAAGAATATTATTACCAAAAATGTGAAGATGGCTGATTACTTCTTTTAAACCCCCAGGAATATTTCTTGCCTATTTTCCATACACTTTCTCACATATGCACAGAGTAGCTATACTTGCTTGCAAAACTGAATATACGGAATATTGTGAGTGAGGGTATCCATCTATGGGGATGTAAATCTGGACAACTGTAAACACCTGTAGCAGAAAATCAGATGGGTTTTGTTTTCTGGAGAAAGTTCTTAAAATATCTTAGGGTAACACTGAGGTTAGTATTTTTTCCATACACATGCATTTTGAGATTCAAGGAAAGGTTTTAGAAGAGAGTATCACTACAACTTTGGGGAAGATATTACACTGTTACACCTTACTGAAATAAAAACACGACACACAAACGCATGCTTTCAAGTGAATCTCTTCATCCTACTTAGAATAAACATTGTAAGTGATGAATGTGCTACAAATCCCTGTAAGTGATTTGATATATAAGTGATAAGATACGGAAAGCTCCAGTTCTGATTACTACAGTTTGGTCTGGACTAGATGGATGTCCATGAGACAGGTTTCCTTAAAACTCATCCTGATTTGTGTTAACCTCTACTGGTGTAGATTATGGCAAATTTTGGTTGGCTCCACGGTCTGCTTTGAGTGTATTTCCGCTGTAAAGCTAAAGTTTAGAGATGGAATAACCTGACATTTTATGATACACATGGATTTAGAGTGCTGAGCTGAAAGGTAGGTGTGACTCAGGTTGAAGTGAGTGGTAACTTTCGGGTCCTTGATGCCAGGCTTAAATACCTCGAGTGTAAAGCACCTTGAGGTTAGTGCCCTACCTGAAAACTGGGATGGGAGTGACTTTGCCAAGTCTGCACAGTGAGTCAGAACCAGAATTACTGCCTCATCTGACTTCCAGGTCACCTACTCACATTACCAGTGGGAAGAAAATTGCTGCCCTGTAAAATGGCAAAGAATAGGTCGGTGTGGTTCTTTCACTGTTATGGATGTTAAAATTGGTACCTTTACTGAGATAAGAAAGATATGCTACTATAATAGACTCTGAGAACAGTCTGTGCTGTTCCTGGCTGCGGGCAGACTGGATTGGGAAGGGCTTGTGATAGGACTGCAAGAAAACCGGCTGAAAAGATGCAGAGGAAATACCTGCTTATGCATTAAGCAGTTTATAAAGCCATTTTCCTACAGAACAGCGGGTTCTCGCTACAGATTGCACGCTTTTTCCCATGCTTTTGACACCTGTATTATAAGTTTCTTGTTCTAAGAAAGGCACTAAATAACATGTCTTTGAATATGTTGCCCACAGTGCTCTTACCTTGCCAATATTTTGGGCTTCCTGAGTGGCCACAGGCTCTGAACCTCAATATTTGCAATGCTCCAGGGCTCATCCTGGAGGCAAAGTTACTGGTGACCTTTATGGAAGATGACAGTCTTTCCACATTGTTAGAGATAGAGGCCGTAGGCACAGAATAACATGTTTAAACTATTCTAAATAGAAATTAATTGTTGTTGGGAGGCAACTAGGTAATATGCTGAGGTGGAACAGCTCACCCTTGCTCCTTAACAGCAATGCTTCTCTCTATAGTTTTGGTGGTATGGAGTGGCAAGCTTGCTGCTAGGAATGAGCAGATGTTAGATGTCAGTTTTGAGTAACCTCTCTGTAATCATATTTAATTTAATATTAACGTCTTTAATGTGCTAATGTTTTATGCATCCTAGTGGAGGGAGCGGAGGGAGTGTAGGCTGTTGGATCTTTGAGCACTTGTTAACTGTTTCTGACTGAGTGGCTGGTAGCTGTGTAATTAAATAATCTTAAATCTTAGTGAAAACTGATTTTGGTAGATAGACATAACAGCATGATTGTGTGTCTTGTTCCTACAGGAAACCACAGTGGTGAAGCAAAAGAAAAATTCAGATTATCCCTAACTCTGCACAATAGTCATAATCTGAGGTGGAGTGTTAATGATAGGGAAGTTTCCCTTCTTCTGCTGGCAGTTATTAAGACTTTGAATTGCCCACGATGAACTGAGGAACTTCACCTGGAAAATACTAGGTCACTGGGAAACGCAAAGGTGCTAATTAATGAGATATATAACATGGAGCTGCCTTGCTAATCAGTTTATGAAGACAGAAGTGCACTGAAGACATTAGATTCCTTCAGACCGAGGAGTTTTTGCAGCTCCTGATATAACCTGTACTCTGTATCTTCCTTCAGATCAAAATTGATAAAAGGGAGAAACAGGATCCGAAATTTTTAAGGACTAAGTGTAATATTAATTAAATTTTGTATATACTTTTTTTCACTTTATAGTGAATAGCTTTCCAGTAAATTATTTAGTTGGTGAATCAAAAATGTAGATGGTCCCTCTGTGTTAGTATTTTAAAGATTAGGGTTTTTGCTGCTTTCAAGAGAAATTGAATCCCCCCCCGGTTTTTTTTCTGCATAAAGTGCAAATACATAATGCTCTATGAAATAAGACAAACTCAATATTCTTTGATTGTTTATGTCAAAACAGAGTGGCAGAATATTTTCCTGGTAGGGTATCTCTTTGCATATGCACATTTATATTACAGAGGAGTAACTTTAATTTTCCAGTGATCCTATGTTAAAATTCCAAGATTAAGAACTAAATAGTTTTCAGGTCCTTTGGACAGGACAACTTTATATGCTCCACTACTTCCTCTAAGTAGTAAAGTACTAACAAGTATGGCAAAGCCATAATAATTATGATAAGTTATTTGAAGTTTGACTTTACATAGAAGTCCTGCATGTGTGTGTTGAGGATGGAGTGAATGGAGTGACCACAGGCCTGATGTTGCAGGCTAGAGATTCTGCTGTCCACAGGAGTCTGATGCATTGGTGGTGGCTTCATTTAAATATATCCCAAGGTACAGAGTCGGGTAAGAGTTTCTGCCTTATAATCATTGCATCATAGCAGTCTGCTTGTGTTGGAGGGTCAGATGACTGCATTTGCTATATGTTGATGTTACTATGGGGGTTTTGGGTATTGGTTGCTTGTTCTGTGTGACATTAAATTCTTCTTTGCTTTAGCATTAAAAGGGGTTCCTAAAAACACAAGTGAACCGTGCTTTTAGAGAAAGCAGAATCTTGCTCTGTTTGTGGCATCAGTCTTTCAAATACATGTCCTAAGTGAATCGACAGAGGAAGGGGAAATAGAGCAACTCTTAATTGGCTGGAGTTCAAAGGCTTTGGGGTGAAAAGGGAACAGCTAACATGCGGATTTGCCAACCCCCCTGGGAGGCACGACGGGTGCATCGAAACACAGGTGCTGCACCATCCGGGGCATACAGAGCCTTTCATCTTCTTGTACTGGTTTGAATTGTTTTTCTCATGATAATACGCTTTAGAAAAAGGCACTAGAAACGTCTGCATGAGGTTGTTAGTTTTTCTGTTTGCTTTGCCTGCAAAAGGTGTATGTACAGGCTTGTTGTACGGAGTTAAGGCTGAGGAGCGGAGTGACAGCTCAGTCTATTGCAGCCAGTACTGGTTGTTGATTTCCAAGTGTCATTGCTGTCTGTATGGTTTGTGCTTTTATCCTGTAGGAAGAAGGTGCAAATCAGACTGGCTGGATTTGATAAGTAATGTTGCAACCGAGTTCAGAGTCACTATTACAGCTAAGATATGTTTTTAAAACACTGATACCAACAACTGAAACATGGAAGTGGGAAATCTCAGCAAAGCCACAACCGTTTGATGTTTTTAGATAAAAACAGCTTCTTGAAGAGCAACGGGATAGACGTCCAAAAAGAAAAATAGAAAATGAAGCAAAAATGTTTTTTTCTTGACATCTGGCCACACCTTGGTGTTTCCTTTTGGCTGACAGCAAAGTTTGAGACCTCTATCTGTGAGTATTTGAGAGTGATAGGTCCTTAGACAAAAGCCTTAAGGTGCCAGGACATGCTTGTCAGAACCTTTGCTGAACTCTTGGGTTAATGAGGCCTCTGCATGCTCAAGAGCACAGCTGTGTTTTGTTTCCTGCCAGAATGGCAGTTGGAACTTCTAGCCATCTCTGCTATGGCTACCCTTCTAGCAGGAACATTGTTGAAGCTACTTCTCTCAGCAAAGTGCTTTTCCAAGAAAACAAATAGGTGGTTGTAAGCTTGCCTACTCAGATGAGTTTTTGTGGTTTTGAAAATATTTATGTAGACCTCTGATAAGGGACTTTGACCGCCGTTACCTTCTCAAGCAAAGTGTTGCTGTTGCTATCACAGTGTTGCTAACCCCAGCTAGTTGCAGGTGTTTTATGAAGTGGGCATAATGGCTCAGAGCTCTTAAACACATTGGCATGTTTGTAGTGGCCCTTTTGACCTTGTTGCTTAGAAATGTTTACTTTCTTTGCTTTGGTATATTGTGTCTTGGTTGGGGTTTTTTTAAGTTAATTTTTCATTTTCCTGCTGTCAGCTCTACAGTTGCTAACAAAACCTGCTGAAGTTTGTATTAAATTGTGATCTGGCTATGGGTGTTCTTACAGTATCTGCCCTAGAATTTTTTTTAAGTGTTACTCATCAGAAGCTACGGAAAGGGAAAGGAATAGCCTTCTCTGTTTACTTGCCTGTTTATGCCTTTGTTTTCTTTGGTTACTTTGTAACAAGGCTAAAAATATATATTTTGCACTCCCTACAAGTAATTTGAGCATCCATAGGAGTGTAATAGCATGTAAAGATGGACTATAAACTAAGTTCCTTTGGGGAATTACTCTATAACTGTCTGTTTTAAGTGATATAAATCATCGTATCTACATACTAATACCAACTGGTAACAGAGAAAGACTCTTGATTTGATCTAATCTGTTAGTTCTTCTGTTCCTACCTTCTTTGCCTTTTGTTTTTTCTTTAAGCAACCAAAAGAAGTATGTGTTTTCCTAGAGGAAAGGTACCTGTTTACAGCTGCCTGCGCAAAACACTGGTTCCTAAGTGTTTGGGCTGGTATAACTGCAGGCCTTAAAAAAAAAAAAAAAAAACCAAAAAGGGAGGAACAGAGATATGGAGATGTTTATAAAAACATCTCTTTATGGTCTGCTGTGTTAAAATAATTATGTAGACAAATAATTCCTGGAAATGTTGTGGCAGGAGAAAAAGGAGAAACCTCTCTAATAGTGCAACATTCAGATAATTTGACCTAGATTTGCTCTAAATTATACTGGAACTGAGCCAGACTTGGACATAAGACTAAGTACTTCCTCTCTATTATTGTCTTCTGGTGCCTTAAATTTGATCCCTAATGTTTTTCTGCCCCTTCAAATAATAATTAATTTAATTAAAAAGCCTGCTTGCTCAGTATGAGTGGGCAAAGTGGAAAGAATCCTCCACATCTGGCCGAAGTCAAGTGCAGGATTGCTTGGCCCATTTTCTTGCTGGGATGGCATCCTCTGTGCTAAACTGACCAGGGGGGCATTTGAGAGCAAATGAAAGGGAAGGGCTCTGCCTGCAGCTCTGCTGGTCTCAGAGCCAGGCCCACAGAGCTGGTCGGTGGCTGTGAATCTGCAGCTACAGCCTGCATTGCCAAGATAACTACTGCTTTTGGGGTTCTTTTGGGATGTTTGTGTAGCAGAAATTGCTAGCTATGGGGGGAAATGCTGTTCAAGAGATAGCAAAATTAGGGTATAGGGTGGTGAGACACTGGAACAGGTTGCCCAGAGAAGTTGTGGATGCCCCATCCCTGGAGGTGTTCAAGGCTAGGCTGGATGGGGCTTTGAGCAACCTGTCCTTGCCCATGGCAGAGGGGTTAGAAACTGGATGATCTTTAAGGTCCCTTCCAACTCTAACCATTCTATGATTCCTTGAAAATTTCACTACTACTACCTAAGAATAGTGCAGTTGAGATTGAGTTTTTTTGGGCAGGGGGCAAAGAACAAGGGAGATAGTTGCTTTGATTTTGCAGGATATTGGGGTTCCTCATGGCTTGTGGTCAGACCCTAGGGAGGTCTGAGGGTGGACCAGGCGGGAAATGCACTCAGTGGGGAAGAGATGGAATAAATTTGCTGGGAAGGGAAGGGAAGGGGGCTAAGTGGGAAATGCAGGGGGTGCTGTGGAGAGGAGCCAGCTTTCCCTGCCTAGCACATTTCAGCAGCCCTGCAGCTGGTTCCCTTTCCAAGGTCTGTTTGATGGAATGGATCTGTGGCATGGCACCTGATTAAAAAAACTTGCTGAAAAGCCGGTTGAGAGCCACCACTGGGAATTTCTCCACTGCTGATAATTCTGACTGACCTTTTTGCACGCATCTGTCAGATACTAATTTTAAGCCTTGAGTCAATCAATTTTCTCAAGCACTCTTTTCTTTATCAGACAAGCTGTAAATGCCTTAAGGCATTTGAAATCTGCACAGCTGAGTAAAGAAAAACCCGGGAAAACAATACTCATAAAAATTAACAGAAGCACATCCTTGTAGGTGATAAAAAACCTGGGGTGGTTTTATTTTGTGTGTTCAGGGTTAGTTATCTTGTAAATAATAAAAGTGTCTATTCTAAATGAAAATGTTGGCAATTAATTCTGTTTTCTGAGCTGCATCAGCTTTTTCCTTTGTGCTGCAACCTGCTCAGGACTTTCTAACTGAAAAGCCCTGTAAAAGAAGATTGAGAGTTGTAGAGTTGTCTGTAACTTTAATAAACCTTTAATTGCATTCAACTGACTTTGTATCCTTATCTCTCTTCTGTTATCTCCTTTCACGTAAAATTTGAGCCAGCTTTTTCTTGGTTGGCAATTTGAAAAATTAGTGTTATTCCTACAGATGTGTTTGAGAGGGTTTTTTTGAGAGATATACGAAAGCAGCTGCATACATTAAGATACACTCTAAGACCTTTGTAGGAAAAGATGCAGCAAGTCCACTTTCTTATCTAAGGAGATATACTATAACCATATTTTTGAAAGCAAAATTATTCTTGTTACCCGGAAAGTAAAATTTTGCAACGCTTCCCAGGTCAGAATGCTTGTCCCAAGAAAGCACGGCACAAGAGCAAAGATACATCCTGTGGGACAAGTTAAAATCCTGTCTGTGCTGACAAATTAATCTCTTAACCAAGACTGTTTCTGGGGAACAGATGGCACAGCTCTCGAACGTAGGCTTCCTTTTGCTTTTGACAGAGCACAAATACATTTTCACACTCTAATTCCTCCCTCTTGAAGTCTTACCACTCTTTGATTTGCAAACTTCCTTCTAGGTGTTGCATCCCATCTTCCATTCTGAAAATAAAGTCGGTTGGGAAGAACAGCAGCTTTCAGACAACTAGACTTTATGGAAACCAGATGAAGATGTGAGATTTCCAATATTGTAAAACCTTAGACTCAAACAAGATTTTAGATCTGCTTCTCTGTGTAGGAAGGGAAGAATGATTGATAAAACAATAAGACACAATTCTTTTAGTTCCTCTTAGCAATGCACTTAATATTTGGGTTTTAGTCCTGTCTTTATGCTTGTTTGGATGTCTGCTGGCTTTGAAAGGTGAGGAGGATTTCTGCCTTCAGAGTAGCACCCAGAAGACACTGCAGGTAGTGCAGTGGTGTCAGCTGGTGTTCATTCTTGTCGTCTCATTGGCACTTTCTGGTGTTACTTAACAGTGAGGGGTCACTGTTACTGAAATCATGCTTTTGGGGAGAGGAGGGCAAGGTATCACTTCAGCCTGCTTCAAACATCAGTGTTTTCAGCATCTATTTTTATGGCTCATAAAACCAACAGGGATGCAAATCCAGGTGCTTCCCTAGATACCTGGAGCTGCCTGGTGGAGGGTCAGACAACCTCAGTGACATGTGAGAAGAGGGACTTTTCCCCCTCTGATCATCCATGACTTGCAGGGGCTGCATACTGCTACCTGGACGTGCTGAGTGGAGAGGTGTGGGTGGAGGAAGAGTTTGGGCAGGGAGTGGGTGACAGAGCACAAGAGAAGAGTGAGCAAAAGCCAAGTGGAGGATGTGCACTTGCTCAGAAGAGGATGGGTGGAAGGTCTCCCTGGCAAAGCACCACTGCAGGTGGATTTGACCAGCTGGGCCTTCGGAAAAGGAGTTGTTGGTGGCTGGTCATCTCAATGCACTTCTTATCACAGCTGTCACATTGGTCATTGGTAGAGTTTGTCTGGCTGCTTAAATCTAGTCCCAACTGCTCTTGGAAGCTTTGCAGGGACAGGAAATGAAAGATCATCAGGGATGATAAAGGCACAAAGAACAACAGGCAGGTGAAACCAAGCTGTATTGCTTTTGCTTCTTCAAGATCATCAAAACATGCATACTCATGTTGAAACTACTGCTTTGCTGCAAGAGACTTCTTGGTTACTTTTTAAAACTTTGATTTGTACTGAGGAAGGGGTTAAAAATACTGTGGATTCTGAATAAGATGCAGGATTGAAATGTACACCTTGCAGTGCAGCTTTTGTAGTGCTCTGTGGAACAGCTGGGAGAGAAGACATTCACCACATGGGCCATATTGAGACAGGAAAAGTCTGTCTCAGGATAAGAAGAAAATCTGTCATCTTTTTTTTTTTTTTTTTTCCTCTTTCTAGGAAAGAGAAGTTATATCATGAATACTTCCAAGTGTCAAAATTATGTTCCCTGGCTGGAACTGTTACTAGGCATAAGCGTACTATGGCAGAATGAGTGATATGTCTGTTATAGGGAGTCTGTTTAATTTAGGTTGGGCTTCCAGACACCTCTGGATTGCTAAAGCTGAGCAGTGTGCCTTGAAGCTGCTGTTTGTATTGAGGCTGTTGTTGCATCATCATCTAAATCCGTTCTAAGACCAGTAGAGAAACAATGAAAATCCTTTTGGTGTAAGGAAAGACAAATTACTGAAAAGTTAATGAGAGAGAAGGTGTTTCTGTAGCGCAAATGGGCACTTGTAAGATGATTGTAGGCGTTTGTTAGGGCTCCTGATGTCTTATTTTCCTACTCATGTGGGATTAGTTATAAAAACAGCACAAAAATTTAACAGCAGATATCTCCAAAATGGCCTTGGTGACTCATTTTAAAAAGGGAAACACCTTATGTATCATTGTTATAAACTTGCTCTGAATACTGATTCATTTTTGGTAATCTTGGTTGTGAAAGATCTGCAAACTCAGTAGACTGTGACGGCACTTGTGTTTTTTTCTTCTTTCTCTTGGTTTTAAACCTGTCTGAAATATCTGTAGATAGTTTATTCTGAAATTGCAGATTGTTGCTCCATAATTAGTTGATTGCTCTCTTTGTTTCTCTTGGAGAATTAGACTGGAGCTGACGTCATTCATATGCAGAGAACTTCTAGGTGTGTTTGTGAGAAATAGCAAAACATGTACGTCCATACAGAAAATACAAACACCTATTTATAGTACATGCCTTTGCAGAACAGTGGTTAACACTTACCTGCCCTCATTTTCCTCTTTCTGCAGCCAAGGAAGCAGCATCTTCTCTTGCCCTCTCCTTCACAGGCTGAGCAGGATCACCTCATGGGGAGACCAGTGCATATTGGAATGTTGGCTCATCGAGTGACACTTAGAAAGAGAAGGCATCATCAAAAATCATTTTTAGGCATTGCAACTACTAGTTTCCCCCATTATTTTTCTCCCTCTGTCCTTTCCCCTGGTCCTTCTCCAGCAGCTCTGTGGAGGGACCTGTAGCAGGTGTTGGACAAGGACTCCAGTAACTGATCTCTCCTCTTCTGCCGAGGGAAAGACCGTAACACTCTTATTACTATTGAAAAGCACACTGCAAGATACATTTTAATTAGAGTGTGTTTTGCTGGATTGTAATTAAGAGTAGAAAGCTTACACTCAGTGGTGTAGTGCCTTTTATTATTGTGCTTTTCTATTTCAGATTCTTATCATGGCCTTTGAGAGAAGGAAATGAGAATATGGGAGATCATATCACTCATAGTAGCAAGTCTGCGGTGATAATTTTTTGTGAAGGCTGCTTATGAGTTTGACTTGAGGCATTATCGACAGCATCTCACACTAAAGGAATATAATGCTTCAGTTGTAGTATGACATGGTACTTCGAGAAGTAGGCAGATGGGAGTTTAGCTGACTCTGTTTTTTGTTTGGGATGAATAGCTTTCTGCTAATAAATGCAAATTAATGGGGACTCAATTGTTGAAGGAGCATTACATTATTTTTGCTGTTGAAATAACATACCAAAACTATTAAATCTCCTAAAGTGTATATAAGCAAAGGCAAAACACTTTCAAATATGTGCTTGCTGGCTAGCTGTGTTTTGATTTGAGCTTTTTTTTTTTACAACATTTTGGTATGGCAAGTCAAAATGAAATAAATCAACCAAACGTCAAAGACAATAATTCCATGCCTCAGAACGTCTCCTAAGGACATCTTTTTGTAGAATTCCTTTTTCAAGGTCACTTTTTCCTGAGAAAAATATTTTTATTTCTTGCTCTCTGCCTTCCCACCCACATTGCAATTTTCCACAGAAAAGAAGTTATGGTTCATGATGATGTTTCTATTTGCATATGCAGTGCTGAGGAAAATTAGAGGCTTCCATGCCACCTCATATACTGACGATGATACCAATTTCGTACACATAACTGGTCACATAAATTTGAGCTTAAGTTTGTAGCCACAGTCACTCAACATGATAAGAGATTGCTTATTTGGAACAGCTAACTCCAAAAAATGCAGTGTTCAGTGGGCTGCCACTCTCAGAAGTGCAAAATGCAGTGTTGCTATTCCTGTCTCTCCCACCCCTCATGTCTGGGTGCCTTCATTTTCCGGATCAGTTGTGCTGCTACGTTAGTCCCTAAAGCTGGACTGCAAACCCTATCATTGAAATTTCCACTCTGGCTTTAAAAGTGGCAACTCGTCTGCTATTAGAGACAGGAGGTGCCCTTAATACTTCTTTAAACTGGATATATGTTTTCTGTTTTACTGGTATTTTTTTTTGGAATATATTGGATTATTTTTATTACAGTTACCATTCTGTGCCTTAAATTCTCATGAGTTTTCAATCCCTGAGTCCATGCCTTGAACTGAATCAGGAGATGTGATGCACTATGGTTAACTGCTGCTCCCATGTGTTCTGCATTAGGAAGCAGATACAGCTGAGGGAGAAAGGGTGTTACACAGCCAAATGCTCTTCACAAGCTTTTGGCCTGGTTCCCAAACATAGCTGTGATTGCATTTTTGAGGTGTTTTAGCCAGATGTCTTGCCACACGTGTGTTTCACTTGCAGAAAGATGCAGAATAGCTTTCTTTAGCCTTTGTGTAGTTAGATTAATTAGTCGAGGGGTGCATGTGCTGGCATATAAATAGTAGTATGCTGTCCTCAAAGGTAAAGTTGTGATGCAGTTCATTCAGGATACGCTCCTGTTCCAGCTCCCACTGCTGTTACTAAGAGGGCAGTCTCATTTGTTATGTCCTGTAGTTCAACCCTACCTTTTAGATGTGGTAGTTGCCAACTTCATTTCTTTTCCAGTGGCTGAGTAGGGATCATTGCAAGCATTTTGAAAGAGGCACCATGATTTGGCTGTAGGGCATAAGCTAATGGTTTAATAACTTCACTGAAACTGGAGATTTAGATCTGGAAACACAGGGAGAAAAAGAATTAACTCAGCCCTTTGTGCTTCCCAACAAATCAACCTAGAGCTTGTATAGAAAGAGTTCATTATTTGAAACTCAGTTCACCTGCATGGCTCAGTGGCTTTTGCTTTTTTTCATATATTCTTTGCAGGTGCTTTTAAGGAGTAGGCTGCGTTAACAGACAATCTAAAAAAAAAGGGGGGGGAAAGAGCTTTAGCATATAGAGATTCTTTCAATGGATCATAAGTGCTAAATGTCAAAGTCTAAAGAATAATAGAATTAAATACCTTAAAGATCTTATTTCAATAAATGGGATTTGATATAATAAATATTTTTAACTCAATGCGTATTAATATATTAACATATTGAGATGTATTAATTGTTGAATACAGTGTTTCCTCCTTAAGTAAAGTAGATAGCCAAATTCACAGCAAAAGAAATTAGGTAACCTTCAATTACAGGCTGGATGCAGTTCAGTGCCTGGGGTGTGTTGGATCATAGATATCTAGATACCGATTGCAAAGTTACGTACAAAGTGTTTGTAGAAAACTTAGTTCTTTAAATATATCCCTCTGAAAAAACAACGCAGTTGTTATAGTTAAGGCTATCGAGTATTACCATGGACTGTTCTCATTGGTGTGTTCCAGGGTGTTTTGTTAAATGCAGATCACATGTTGAACATGTTCTCCCCGCTGTTAGGCCGTATGCTTCTAAATGTTTTATGGGTGTAGGTGCTGCCTGCAGATGAGGTGAAAACTGGTGAGCTGGGCTGTGTGCCCTGCTCTGCTCCAGGAGAAAATCTCTTGCTCTGCTGGAGAATGTCAGGTCCTGGAGATGCTGGAGAACAATCATGTCCTAGCTCTGGGTGGCCTGTGGCATTCCTGTACTCCTAGTGTCCATCTTTTTTTAAACAACACTCTTGTGTTTGAGGTATTTGGCTATTCAGTCTAGGTTTCCGACTGCCTTTGATGCCTGAAGATCACAATACACGGATTTCTTAGTGTTAGAAACTCCCAGAGTGATTTATTTTATTTTCTTTAAATCTTGAAAAAGGTTTATTCTGGGTAGAAATCTAGGGCAAGGTCAGAATCTGTGAAACACACAGATTCATTTTACAGATTAATTCTTTATTTACCTAATAGCATATTCCTATCCAAACAGTCCACGTTGTGATTCTTTAAAAACAAATAGACCATGTGAAAGTGGTGAGCAGTGCTTGGCTTACTGAATGGGCAGAGGCCTCCTGCATTTCTACCTTCCCTTTCCTGCCTTGTTGAAGGATATTTGCTTGCAGACTCTGAAATGTTGTGGCCTTCAGAAATATGGGCTATAAATCTCACCAGAAGGAGAATTGGTCCTTGTCATCTCTCCCTGTATCATTTTCTACCTTCCCCAGCTATCATATTTCAAACCCCATGCCTTGGTCCAGCCCACGCAGAATCTTTCTGACCAGCTTAGTCAGGGACGTGATGTCCCTTCTTTCTTCTGCTTGTTACACCTAGTTTGTAGCAGTAATGCCTGCCATTCATATTTAAAAAATTAAAAAAATCTTCTATACCTTGGCAAGCTGCATTGTTACTATCTTTTAACACCCCTGAATGCCAACAGTTAACGTTTGGTATGGAATTATGAAGCAAAAGGGAGTGGCCTCAGTCACTTGAGATTAAGAGCACCATTCTGTTTATGATTCAGCGGTAAAAGACTTCACTGAACACATGCCCACTTTTTGAAGGACGCTACGGACTGTAAACTGCTTCAAAACACTTCTGTCTTCAGGCACCACCAAATAGAAATCTTTTCAAGCAGCTTATTTTTGGGGGAGAGGAGAGGGCTTGTTGGGAGTGTTGCATGAAGCACTTCAGAAACACTACTTATTTTTTCTTTCTTTCCTTTCCCTTCTCCTTTTTCCTTGAGTTATTTCAACCACACTAGACAAAAAGTTTAACTATGGGCAATACCTTGTTACCTTTGGCAAAGTTTGTACTTTCTGTAAGCATGGTTTCATCTTTTACATAGAAATTGGAGTCCTCCTTCAGATGGACACCTCTGCTGTCACATCACACAGAAGCAGACCAGTCTGACAGGCTGGGCGCTGCTTTTGACCAGATAAATCTTGTATCCTACGCTTTCTAAAGCAAGCTTCCTGTGTCCACGCTGCAGGTGCAGAGCCGTGCTGGAGCCTGGCAGGGCTGGGAAGGAGCAGCACCTTACAGCACGCTGGTGCCATCTGATGGTAAGTGGCACAGCAGGTTTGCCCCCTTCCGCCAAAGTCTGCCAGATTTTCATTTATTTTGTGTGTGGGTTGGGTGAGATGACATTAGTTGCATGTTTTATATATATATCTATATATATCGACATTTCCTATATAGATATTTGTCCTATATGTTCTCTCATTAAAGAAATCTAGAATGTATTGTGTGGTTTTCTGTATTCATCCTGTGCTTTAAAATTAAACTACTACTTACAATATTTTCCCTTTATTTTTTTTCACGCAGAAGTAACTATTAATTACAGACACGGTCTTCCTGTGATAACTCTTACTCTGCCCACAAGACGTGAACGCTGTCAGTTCAGTGTTAAGCCAGTGGTTACCACCGTAGGGGCATTCCTGCGGGATGTGCAGAGAGAAGATAAAGGAATTGAGAGGGCGGAAGTCTTTGCAACAGGTATCTTCTGTTTCTGTCATCCCTCAAAATGAATACATTCTTCTCCAAATGGATTATACAACTTTCCTGAAGCACGGGAGCACAGTCCTCCATCGGGATTAGGATTGTTACTGTTGGGGTAGTTCTTGAATGCCTCTGGGGTTTACTGGTGTTTCAGATTTAATATCTGAGTACTCTTGGAAAGGGCTGATTAACGATGCAGAATTGGACATATTACTGTAACCACCCTTAAATCCGAGTACTGTTCTCTATTATCTTTTTCAGGTACCTTCCCTTTGTCATGCTATCTTTAAATATGTGTCTCTCTTCTGATTTCCTTGGTATCTTTTTCTTTTCTTGTCCTCTGTGATTATTCTTAAAGGCAACCAGTTGAATGCCAGTTGCTCTGTGTTACTTGGAGCTAGAAGAATCTGTTTGCCATACTACCAACTTAAATTCATGGAAAACTTACTAAGAGCTAAGCAACGTGTGCAATAACAAAGGGCAGCTTTTTGAGACTTTGTGGAGGTTTAATTAATGAGCTAGAGAATAGTACTTTGGGGCCCTTGGGTTGAAAGGAAAAAGCTATATTGATACGTTAGTATTGATGTGGTCTTTCTTCCTTGTAACATTGTTTATCCAATTGTCCTAAGTCTTGGTCTTAGAGAAAGGCTCTGTCTCAAAAGTAGAAGAGAGAGATGTAGCTCTCTTGTCTGAGTCTAGTAGAATAGGTACTTCAGTTTGGCCAACTAAAAGCATCTCTTTCTTCCCTCACCCCCTAAAATGAAAGAAAAAGAAAAAAGGGATAGCTACATCCCTACAGAAAGATTTATTTTCCACCATGTAACACACAGAAAGAAGAAAGGATGGGGTCAAAGAAAGTTGGTCCAAAGGCTCATAACTGGATGCGTTCATAATATAACCTTTCTTCCTGGTTGATATTGCAGAGGGCTATAGGGACTTTTAAAGGAACTGAAAACAGATTGATATTCCTAGCAGATCAGAACGCCAAAGATCTAGGAGAAGCTGCCTTAGCTGCCTTTAAAAGCACATTTTGTAAAACTGGAAAATACCCCATAGAGCAATATGTTTTATATTCTCTAGAGCAATGGAGAGGTGATCTGTGTGTATCCCAGTGTGTGCATGAGGTTTGTGTACACAGGAACTTTGGTGGTGTTTTATTGAGGCTTTTTTTAATGCTTTATCTGCCAGGCAGCAAAGATAGATAATTCTCTTGAAAAAGATAATTTTGTAAGAAACTCTTGTATCTTCACTGTGAGAAATCATCGTCGTCAGAATCTGTCCTTTCCCTTAACATGAATGTTTTCACTAAAATGATTCTTTACTGGGATGAGGCAGGGTTAACCAAGAAGGTGTGCCAGCAAATGGTTAACCTCTGAGTACTGCTATCTGCAGAGACAACCCTGGCAGAGGTATTTGTGATTCCCTGCTGAATCCCATTCTTCTGTGGTATGTCAGCAAAAGCTTTATGCACAGTACTCATTCTGCTTCACTGCAAATGCCCGTCACTTGTGAAGCAGAAGATAATTTCTGTAAGAAACCTACAGCTCTGGCATTTTTGGCTAGGTCTGGCAGCAGGTTTCAAAGTGGAAAGCCATTCGGGCTGTTTTCACATCATTTGTCTCTTCTATTTAAGCACACCTGCCACCGTCTGACTTTGGAATAGAAACAGTGTCCACTTTGATTAAAACAATGACTGTTGCAGTTCTCTACTCTTTATTTTTCAAGTAATAGTAATTGCCAGGCAATTGTAATAATAGAGAACAGCTTAGATGTTTAATTTATTAGGAAACTGATACTGTAAAAAGAAACTATTGGTCTTGTACCGGCAGTTGAATTCAAATATGTATTATTAAAGAAAAATTATGAAACCTTGATTTAGTGCAGACATTTCTGTGTCATTTAGCCATTAAATGAAACCCAATCTTAATTGAAAGCATTAGTATTGTATA
The DNA here is from genome assembly GCA_013400055.1 of Nycticryphes semicollaris. Classification (NCBI taxonomy): domain Eukaryota; kingdom Metazoa; phylum Chordata; class Aves; order Charadriiformes; family Rostratulidae; genus Nycticryphes; species Nycticryphes semicollaris. The sequence continues at coordinate 292,192 of VXBJ01007145.1, read as the reverse complement.
TAATGACTCACTTTCATTTTCTGTAGATTTTATTTTAGTCCTGTCTAGAGGGAGGCGTCCTTGCCCAGGGCAGGGGGTTGGAACTGATGATCTTTAAGGTCCCTTCCAACCTAAACCATTCTATCATGCTATAGACAAAAAAAAAATGGCCCTAGGTCGACATTTTAACACCTGTGCTTAGGTTTAAGAAGGAAAGTAGCCTTTTGCTGAATGCCTGTGGGGAATTGTCTAAAATAAAACAACTCCCTTTACCCACCCCACCCCACACTTGTCTGCTTTTCAGTTAATGAAAGGTTGGACAGGTTAATAAATTGGTGTAGTATCACATCCAGAATAAAGAGCCTGTCTGGCACTTCTTTTGAAAAGCATTTTTTGTGCAAATGTCACTTTATAAATGTCACCTTAATAATTTACATGCAAATGAGCTTTGAAGTTCTATTACACTATTTAAAAAAAAGCAAGAAAAAAAGAAAAAAAGAAATGAGTGGATGGGCACATTAAAATTTCAGATTTTGGATTGAAAGTGGGAGCCTTCCAGGTTTGCTTTGCTACCCACATAGAGTTGGGGAGCCAGCTGATACATTAGCTGGTGGAGTTCAGTAGTTGAAGCAGATGGGAACAGGATTATGATGAATAAATAATTGCAGGTGTGGGGTTATCTGCAGTACCTTTCTGTGGCAGGCCCATGGGGACAAGATGGAGGAGCTGAAGCAGTAGCACTGTGACAAAAATCTTTGTATTTTTAGCCTCATCATTATTCATCTCAGGAGTAAAGCTGCTGTTTTCTGCCACTGCCCACCCTTTGGCAGGGGAAGATGCTGGTTTTATGTATAGGAAATGAAGATCAGGTGAAACAGCTATTGTGGAGCAGCTGTTCTATGGCTTTTGAAACCCATCACCCCTCCCATACCACAGCAATGTGCCCAGCAGCAGTGGTGTGCATCTCCAGGGCGTTCTTGGGCCATCTGAACCCCTGGGGGGGCTGGTTTTACTGGGTGGCTCTAGGATCAGCTGGACTTGGGCCAGTGGGAGCTCCGAGGATCCTCCATTACATATTGCTGCTAATGACTCCGAGAGCTCCTCTTTGGTACATTTGGCTCCCTGCGGGATGTGATGTGTTCTTTCTCTTCTCTGCAGTGAAGTGCAGTGGACAGTGAAATGAGGAGGAGTTATGAAAAAGAGGTTATTTACAAACTTCATGCCCATTTAAACAGGGAAACAAAAAGCAGAGATGGGACAAAACAGACCTTCTAGATTTCAGCAGACCTTTTAGATTAAATCTGCCTTTGTGTATTAAATGTAAAATAGGAAGGGGTCCATTTCTCATTTGTATACAGCTGTTTTTCCTGTTGTTCAAGAAATCAGAAATATTGCCAGAGTGCTAGTCTTGCAAGATTTGCTGTGTTGAGAATGCCCTGAGAAAGGCTGCAAGTGTGTCTGTGCTGCTGGATGAGAGTCAGTCTTTTCATCTATTGAAGTTGTGGCCCATTTACTAGTGGCAAACCTTTTCTAAGCCCTAGGCAGACACAGATACTGCATTTTGGGTGAAAGGGCCTTTGGCAAAGAAAAACAGCAAAGAGGGAATGAAAAGAAGGAACAAATATAAAACCAAGATAGTCTTCAACAACTAGCTTTCCTGATTGAATGTCACAGTTGCCCCTTTGTCCCTGATTTTAAGTAATCAAAAATAGATATGATGTTTTTTTTCCCCCAGCCTGTTTTCTGTGTTGCTGATGGGATAGCATTCATGTGAATTTTTGCATTAAAAGGTAAAGTAGAAAAGGGTTCGCCAGAGCTTTTTAGACTGATTCCTCTGTGGCTCCTGGCCTGCCTTGTACTGGACAGTTTGAGCTATCTCGACTGTCACGACTGATAGTGAAACAGAGTGATTTCAAGTACCACTAATCAAAATCTGAACACCAGTTCAGATCACAAGCATTGCTCCTTTTGATCAGAACAGCTTGTTTAAGGAAAGACATAAATCTGTAACTGAAGATGAGGTCTTTGAAGGTCTTTTCATTTCACAAAACCCTTTGTCCTAATGAAGATGCGAACTTGTGTGAGGATGGAGAAACAAAAATGCAGATCCTTATGTTGCAATTTGCTTTTTTTATGCAAGACTTCTTTTTCTTCTGCCCTCCCCATCCCAAAGAGTCAATTCAAGTCATAATACAAGAAAATACAAGTCTGCTCATAGTAGTGACAAGTCCAAATGACACTGCTATAGAAAGCTTCAGGGACACACTCTGCACTGATGTCTTCCTCCTTACTGTTTAGTGTCAGTTACAAGATTTACTAAAAGCACAGTTCCCTTCCAACCATTATTAATGAGTGACTCGAGCACTTTTCCAAAGGGATATCAGCTAACGTTTAAGATTCCTTACGATACATGACTTAGAACTTAAATCTTTCTTCTACAGATGGTAGCAAAGTCTCTCATGCCACCTTGATGGAAGTCTTACTGATGAATGACTTTAAACTTGTTATCAACAACACAGCATACAGCGTGTCACCTCCTGTAAAAGGTAAGAGTGACGCTTATTTCACTTTTTATTTCACTTCATCTAGTGAAAGGCACAAGAAGTCTCAGAAAACTGGAACCTGCCTGGAGAAAGGAATTTTATATTTTTTTAACCATTGCACGGTCCTGCTTTTTAGGGTTGGAGATGGGGAGAATGAAGAAGGGTGAGTTCCTGAAATGTTTTATATGACAAACATTTTCTTTTCAGATAAGCTGAGTAATGAGCACGCTACTGAAATGGAAGATATCAAATGCTTGGTTCACAGACTGTTCGTGGCTCTACATTTAGAAGACCACCAGATCAAGAAAGAGAGAGAGTTGCTGCAGAAACTGGACCATCTGAAAGAAGAGCTTCTCCCTCTCGAACAGGTTAGAAAGCGGAGTTACTTTTTTTGTTTTTTTTTAAAACTCAGCAGCATTTCCTTTCATCAAGCCCTGTGATAGTAAAAAAATCATCATGAATGGCTAGGGTGTGCCTTGTTTTGTTTGCAAAGTAAGCACAGGTCAATTCAAATATAAATCAAATTATTTTCATTTCAGTTCTTTTCCCTCCTGTGATTCACCACCCGGAAAAAGCTGTCACAAGTGAGCCTCAGCATAGCTAGTGTTGAGAGTGAAAGTCCACGTAGTCACCTGGTGCTGAATGAGCTCTGAATTCCCATTACAGAAATCAATAGTTGAGGTAGAAATAATCCGTGGCTTAGGTTAAAGTTTTCTGTATCACCAAGGCAGCAAGGCAAATAGTTTGGAACTAACGGTTGCCATAATCCAAGAAGGAAAGGTATGACTGTTGCTCTAGGGCAGGCTAAGCAAACCCAGCCTGATTTGAGGCACCAGAAAGAGCCTCAAAGTGGACAAACTTTTCCTTGGCTTCAGACCCGCTTTGTGAGGACTGGCTTCGATGTTAACCAGCTCTGCCTTGAATGGTAAATGGAAATCCAGTAAACATAAATCCCTACTAGTGGGAAGAGGGGGGATTAAAAACTGGATTTCTTGGGGCACAACAGCCAGATCCAGCTGCCCTTGGATTTCAGGTCTTTTCTTTCTCTGCAGCGCAAGTTGGTAAGGGGAGTCAGTGAAAGATCCTGAAAAAGGATCTAGCCCAGCATGAGAAAACATAGTTGAGGAGCTGCTTATCAGTTGCACTCAGGTTTGCTTGATGAAGTTTCAATATTTCTTTTCCTTAGATGAAAGCCAGAATCATGGACAGTGCAGATGCAAAGACCTCCAGGCTCCTATGGGTCGGCTTAGCTCTGATGTCAACTCAAGGGGGAGCACTGGCCTGGCTCACTTGGTGGGTCTATTCCTGGGACATCATGGAGCCAGTCACATACTTCATCACTTACGGGAGTGCCATGGCTTTCTATGCCTACTTTGTTCTTACTAGACAGGTAAGTACTCATTTTGTAAAGGTCTGGAGTATTGTGAAGGAGCATAACTGACTCTGAAAATCATAGTGTTTGGGTTCTGATGAAAATACATTCAGTAAGTAGCCTTGCCATTGGACAGGGACATGTTTGGTACCTAATGGGGCTGGATATGACCACTACATTATGCAAAGTTGAGCCCAATACTGTTACGTGTTAACTGCAGATCAGCTGCTGAGCATAGCTACTACCTGTAAGATTTCCTAACCTTGGGAATGAAAAGTGGTGAAAGAAGTCTCTCCTTTTACTTTCAATTTTTGTAGATCCCTTTGCAAAGTAAACAGCACCTTGGTCACTGCTGTAAAGGGAGAGTAACTAGTAGTGTAGTGCTCTGCCAGTTTGTGAATGCTGCCTTACAGCAGGCCAGGAAGCAAATAATTGAAAAATAGCATTTATTTGCTGGAGTTCATCTATAAATGGTTCAGGCTGGCAAACTGTTTGGAAGTATGGCAATTGCATTATTGAAATATACCTAATTTAGTGCCTGAAAAGTTGTTATTGCTTTGTGCTTCCTAATCTGATTGCTTTTTCTCGACTTGGAATGAATGGCGGTAAATGTAGGATAGCTGAAATGGGTCAGGAAACAGGCATTGTTTAGAAGAATAAAGTTTGCTGAGTAACAAAGAACCAGACCTTAACTGAGCTGCACGGTACAGACTTGTCCTGGAATCCAGTAAAACTTCGAGGAATGTTTCTTTTCCCTGTTATAGCTCTGTACTTTACTCTCAGAGCTGGACATCCTGATGTTCAACTTTCTGTGATGCAAAACTCTTTTTGTTATGGAGGTATGTGGAAGAGTAGCCAACAGTTCCTTCCATAATACCAATGGGTCTATAGAGTCTGTGAGACGCCAGGTTCCTTCAGGGGTGAAAAGAGGAGGTGTGTCTGGTTGTATGAACCAGTATGAAATACTCTGAATGCCAGTTTTACTCCTTCTCACTGACTTTTAAGAAGAGCTAAGGCATTTCTACTTCATGTATGCGAGTAGCTAAAGAGATGACTACTTGGCTCTTCTGAACAGCTGCTGGCACCATTGCTTAAGATTTTCCAATAAGTCTTTGAGAAACAGGAGCTGAACTTTCTCCTGAACATTCCTTGGAAGTAATGTCCATTGACCAGGGTGGCTCCAGTCATAAAGATCACACTATGTTTTTATTATGATTAAAAATTCCTTTAGATAGAAATGATTCCTACCACGGGTCTAAAAGGCCTTTATGACCTGTAATGACTTAACTTCATACGTGGCCTCTTAACAGAACAAATGTTGAACTAGATAAATTTTTCTGTAATGGACTGAATTTCTATTGAAAACTCCTTGGTACAGATAATCATCTGACCTCTACCCAGTTTTCTTGCTAACCCCAAGTACGTGCCCTGCTTTTTTCACCAGGACTACATTTACCCTGATGCTAAAGACAGGCAGTTCCTCCACTACTTCTATCGGAAATCCAAAAAACAGCATTTTAACGTGGAACGATATAACAAGCTCAAAGAAGACCTAGCAGAGGTATTTAAATATAGTCCTTAAATACTGAAGTAGCTTCTGGGTTAACACGTTTTCAGTAAACTCTCAGCTAACAGAAAATTGATGTCAAGGTTTGTTACATATGTTCAAAACAGTGTATTTACTGCTTATCAGCCAGTTTGAGCTGTTTAAATAACCATATAGTGTTTGCCAATGAGGTATAAACTACTTCAGTAAGTCATCAGAAAGGGAGGCCTCCATGAATTTAACTTAAAACAAACAAGTCAGTTTATCAGCCCTACATATCCATTTTTTGGACACGTAAGTATGTTGTGGTTTTGGCCATTTTAACAGAATTGTAACAGTATTGCTGTTTGGAGACAGTGTGTTTGCTCTGCTGCTGTGGTAACACAGTCCTCTCCTTTCCCTGGAAGGAGACTGTCTTGCAGAGTTCAGCATTTGACAGCTTAATCCTACCCCTCAGGTAAAAGGCTTAAGATTCCCATCCACTCACCCAGATTCTGTAGAAGGTAGTGGTGTGTGTGCCTGGGAAAAAACTTTGTAATCTTCATGAAGAAAATGTAACAGATCCCAGTCCTCAATTCTAACTCCCTCGTTCCATCTCCCCAGCCCTCTTCAATGTCTCATAAAAGAAAATTGAAACTACCCCTCCTTTTACTGCAAACCTGTGGTTCAGTCTATATCATTTCATGAGCCACATTTGGCATAAGAGTTTGATGCCTTTTCGGATGACTTTTGTAATTTTAATTTCAGGAAAATAATACTTCAGGGGGTGGGTGGGTGGACGGGCAAGGCCCATGCTTCTCTCTGGCGGCCTGAGCAGGTCTGCAGCTGGTCAGTGTCTTCCATTTGATTAGTTTGGTTTCTTGTGTAAGACCAAAGCCTTCTCAGAAAGGAAAGACACCAGGTGTGTGAAAGAGGAGGAGAAAACAGAGGGCTGCAGAAGGATGAACTCTCCCTCTTTCTTGCCCTGGCAGGCAGAAGAATCCCTGAGGCGCCTGCGTCACCCTCTACACCTGAGGCTTCCCATCCAGGAAATCAATGACAAGGACTGACTTTGGTTTTGTGTACATTGGAATTGCCCTTTCTAAGCTGACGGGAACATTTAGTTACTCGTTGGGAACTGGATACTTTTGAAAGTTGTAATAAATCTCTCCAAAAATTATTTTGTCATCTGATGGTTTGGGTTTGTTTTCTTAAATACTATGAAGAAGCTGCTGAAGCAAAGTTATTTTTAAGATATTTGTCAAATCTCATAAGTAAAATTGAGGCATTCTGCCTGCTGCTAAAATGACTGGTGTATTTTGTAAAACAAGGGCTACCTTTTTATGACTATTTACTATAGCACAGCAGTAGCTCATAGAATAATTTTCTGCATCGAATATTAAGGATTTTTTTTCCCTGAAAGTCCCGTTTTTCTTCCCCTAGCTCTGGGCTTTGACCGTGCTATAACACTATTGCATTACAAGTAAGCTTTTTTTAGTAAATACTGCTAGGACAGTAAGATACACCAAATTCATTTAATATAAAATTATTTATGTTTTACTGTTGCATTTTATTGAAAGAATTTATCAAAACATTAAAATGTATACATGCATGATTTATACAAAGCTTAAAAGTAGCCATAGTAAGATTTAACATCTGTGAGTCCGAACATAATATATGGAAAGATTTAACTAAAGCGGAGCCAGTAAACCAATTCTTTTATACCCAGGAAAGTGGATTAAGACACTTTTCTCAGCTTGAGTTTCTCCATTGTCCCCCAGGGTCAAGCATATGTACCAATAATGTAAAAAATATTATCATTGAAATATTTGAGGCTGCAGTAGTAACAATCCTATGGTGAAACATCCTGTGGTAACAAAGGCACTACTACTTTTATATACACCATGATAGCGTATGGCTGATGTCCTCTGGAGCCAAAGGGAGGAAGAGGAAGATCCAACACCAAGGCCTGAAGTACGAAGGTCTGCATATACATTGTATGCATACTGCTGCCTAGAGATGTCCAGCAGCTGCAAGTGAAGCTGGAACCCTGAAATGATTTGCTTTAGCTTTAGAGCTGTGGGCAAGGCGAGCTCACCCAAAGCCACGCTAAGCAAGCTGTACATGGTCTCATTTCACTACTGCTTGCTTTTTTCCTGGGGATGCAAAGTACCAGCAAGCTTGAATTGTGCCCTAAACATAATGACATGCAAGTTAAAAGAATCTATATTTATTATCTAGAATTATCTATATTAATGCTACAATTGTACTCAAGGAATTAAGTTCCTTTTTAGTGTTGAGAGAAAATTAAAAATGTCTAAAAAACTATAAATTAGACAAAAAATTGGAAGGTGGATGCTGCTGTCCACAGACTTAAAAAGATGCCCTACACACATATTCCCTGTAAACTGTGCTCTCGGAGCAAGAAAAGCTAATCTGATACAACATTTCAAATGTTTTGGAATAGAAAAATGTGCAATAGTTAGAAATCATGCAAAAAAATTTTAAAAAAATAGTCTAGAACAATTTCAGTAAAATCTGAGCACCTCTTAACAGTTTTGCCCCAGCCACCTTTTCCCAAATTCCCTGAGATAAGCAGAGGTGTAATGTTAGCTTTAAAATTGCTGTAAGATTTTAGAAACTATTGCATATACAAACTATCATGTTTTATCCCAGCACTTTCGCAGAGAGTCCTGGAGAATATTAGCCTCCTGGACAAACATGGTGTGGTTTTGACTTCTGCAGCAAGTGTTAGTTAATGGTTCTCATTGTTAAGCAACAATCTACTTAGATTTGGGGTGAAAATACAATTTTTTAGTTAACATTGAGGCAAAACAGGGAATCTGTTTTTTTCCTATAGCATTAACATCTTTGCATCTATCCACGCTGCGATGAGCTACTTTCCTGTTAACGACAGTAAGAAGTTCTGTGAACTCCAAGGAAGAGCCGTGCTTTCTAAGTGCCTCACACAAGTCTTGAATGTACCAGGAGCCATTTACCGTTTCACGATGAGAATAGTATCCTGTTGTAGAACAGAAACATAAAATTATATCCAAATGTAAGTAGCAATGCCACTTGAAAAATACCTGTCTGAGTTACTGCTCGCTAGCTGCATCCATAAGGGATTGCTGATGGGTGTAAATCTTACTTCTCCAATTGTGTGATTTCAATGGAAGCTGTAGATGGGAAATGGCTTTGAGATCACTTATAGGGCTCAGCCAAGAGGTACGTGGTTCAGGGGGTGGTAGTTTACAGGACTGTATCTGCACATTGCAAGAGAGCAGGCGGGACTGAGGACAAAGGTATGTGGAGGACTGCAGGGGACAGCCACATAGTGCAAGCACATTTATAAACCACCTACAGTCCTGGAAAAGATGGGAATGCTTGCTGTCAGCAGACAGCTCAGCAGCAAGATTATGACGAGAATGTTTCTGCTTGGCAAATTAACCACAACCTCGGGAGTTTCTTTTCACTTTTTCCTTGTGAAGCTCTTTCCCTTGTGAAGCAGACACACATTCGTGACATGCAAAACAGATGACCTGGAACTGTACTCGTAATGGCTGCCAAATGAAGAAGTGTTCAAGCTTGTAACAGTGAAGCATTAGAGAGGAGGTGTAAAATACTAGAACTCACCTTGTGCCACAGAGTAGCACATGATAAAGTCCGCAGCAGCAGGCAGGGTACAGACACCAGCTGCATCCACTTCGGTCTCATTGACAATGGATTCATCGGTAGCATCGATTGAATCCTGAACAATAACTGGATTGTCATGTTTAGCACCTCGACATGCCTGTTGATGAGAAGTATTGTTAAGCTTTCACCCCCACCAAGCTCACCTATGTTAATATGATGCTTTAGACACAAACCAGAGGGAACCTCTGCTCAGTTAGATGTTCTACATTACCATGAGTTTGCATTTATGAAGACTGATGCACTTCTCTATCAATTAAAATATTGCTGATAAGGTCCAGTGAAAGCTCTGAGATAATCACAGAATCACTGAGATTGGAAGGGACCTCTTGAGATCATCTAGTCCAACCCCCCTGGCTTAAGCAGGGTTAGCTAGAGCAGGTTGTTCAGGGCTATGTCCAATCAGCTTTCAAGTATCTTCCTAGATGGAGACTCCACAGCCTCCCTGGATGACCTCTTCCAGTGTTTGACCACCCTCACAGTAAAAAAAAGTGTTTTCCTGTGTTGAGATGGAATTTCATGTGTTTTAACTTGTGCCTCTTGTCCTGTCACTGGCCACCACTGAAGAGAGCCTGAGTCCTCATTTATTCCCTCCCACCAGGCATTTATAACATTGATAACATTCCCCTGAGCCATCTCCTCCAAACTGAACAGTCCAGGCTCTCTCAGCCTCTCCTCAAATGAGAGCTGCTGCAGTGCCTTAATGATCTTTGTGGCCCTTTGCAGGACTCAGTCCAGTAAGTCCAAATCTTTCTTGTACAGGGGAGACCAAACTGGACACTGTACTTCAGGTGCAGCCTCACCAGTGCAACAGAGCAGAGAAGAAAAATTTCCTCCCTCAAACCTCCTGGCAAGGTAGCATTGGATAAATGCTCTGAAGCACAGTCATCATTATGTGCTCTTACAATTCTGCTCTTGGTTCAGTCTCAAAGGTTGAGGGAGGGGTATTTTTGTGAGAAGTCAGTCCGTGAACCCAGTATTGTCAGTGTTGCAGAAAGGCTATATACAAAGGATAAGAAGATAAAAAATCACACTCGAAATATACAAAGTAGACAAGGAGCACTAGGTAAGAACTATCATGAAAGAGAGAAACATGAAAATCTACTTTCATTTACAGTGATGAAGTTCCTTCCTTGCTGTTTCCCCTCATTTCCAAAGATAAATACTATGGGAATTGTGCTGTAGAAGAACTCAGTTGATGAACTAAGTTAATTTGCTTTTTGATGAGAATATATTATGTTTTCAAGTATTACCTATAACTTAAAATTGAAATACGTAAATATTTTCCATCTTTAGCACCCGTTTAAAAACAACTGAAGTTGAATGAGTCCTAGTGAAAGATGTGCTGATTCTTGCAGCAGCCTTATGCCTATGGAAGCTTTCATTTGAAAAAAGGGCAATTCTTAGAATCACTCTATAAACTACTACAATTATAATCTGCTGAAGGCCAGGTTCTTACTTGAGTTTGCTAATTGTAATCTGGATAAAGATGGGATAAAGGTCTGTGTAACCTGGTTTGACCCTGTAACTGACTCTGCTTAGAACAGGAGGCTGGACCAGAGATCTCCTGAGGTCCCTCCCAACTTGCACTATCCTGTGAACCAAGGAGTGAAATAGGAGGTTACATGATTTTACATGGCTTTACTCGACCACTGAGCACAAGCAGTATCTCTGAGACAGTAAACACTTAAATTGATTCTTTAATTCTGCAGAGATGCCATGTATTGGTTATAGACAGAAAACAAACAAAACAAAACAATAAAGAAAACCAGAAAGAACATCATCACCACCAAAACCAACCAGACATAAAACCCACAAAACCCAGTTTCTGTAAGGATCAAGTAAAGGGACTTGCCTGGAAGGTAACAGTGAAGGTAAGGAGGTTCTATACTCTTAGTCAGCCTTGCCTAGGGCTGTAAGATGGGAACAGTAGCAACTGAGCTGAGGTTATACAGTTTTCTCCAAAAAATGGTGCCGTCTTCTCTGCCATTAAATATACACCGACAGTGAATCTGAGACGGGGCTTAATTTGGGTTGCTCTTAAAATTACTTCTTATTAAATAGAGCTAGAATCATAATATTAACACTTGTGTAAATAAAGGTGGTTTTTTTTTAAAAAGAGAAGAATCATTGCCTTGAATGCCTTTAAGGAACAGTTTTCCATACCTTCTTTCCTAAAGATGCAAAAACTTTCCCTTGTGGAAAGACTGTATCAGAAAATCTGACTTCTGTATGACAAGAAGACATAGGTCAGTGTTAAGTCCACTGAATTCAGAAACAGACATCTTACCTGAATGATAAAAATCTTCGGTTTGCCTGCCAGACTCTTACACTTGTCTCCCGTGAACATGTCTGTGATCGTCTCAATATTGATTTGGTTGTCAAACGCGTAAACTTGACCGTCCTCACCATGACTCAGGAACACACAAACGAAGCAGTCAGCATTGCTGTGGTCATCCGCAGAGACTGAAATAGTCAAGCAGTGTTTAAATGACTAAACAGTGATCTTCAGGTTTAACAAACATTGTATAATTTATATAATTTAATCTCTGATCAGTCCTTTCTCAAATGAACCCTGTTTTCAGGGAGAGATATGAAGGTGAAAGGATTCAACGTGGCTGAAGATAAGGGCCCCTACAAGTATAAAGAAGAATGTTACTAACTTCTCCCAGCTGCAGGTACTTCCTTTCATCTCTTAGCAACTTCATTAGTTATCTTCACAGAAGCTTCACTTACATTGCAATAAAATCTGAAGTCTAACCCTGAAGTCATTCTAATGTTAAACACCTCCCTTATGCACAAATCTTATTTTATGTTAGAAGAACAGAGAGAATGGAGGAAAGGATATCTGGAAATTCTGCTACAAATAGTTAGACAGAACCAACATGGAGTTTCCTACCTTCATTAATTTGTTGCAGCACATCTTCAGCTTTCAGATCATCAAAGTCTCTGACTTCAAATCCAAGGTCTGTCAAACTATTGTTAAAACATATCAGTATCAGTAAAAATCATGCTCAAATTATATGTCAGTTGCTATTAACTCAGTTGCTTTCCCCATGAGAGAATGAATATTCATGTTTATGCATTATTTATGAAAAAAACTACTAAACTTGATTTTGAACTCAAGCTGGTGTCAAATTCAGGTGTAACACCTAAAGTTACTTCACAGAGTATGGTCTAAGAGAGGTCTGGATGGACAGGACTTGTGCCAGCAGTTTCTGTGACTCAAAGGGTTTTTTTATTATGGCTTTCTTCACCAACGTTGCATAGGTGCCGATGTCTGCAAAATCTTCTGTTCTATAGTTAAATGTAAGAATTAGGGTACTGCTTATTTGATCACGATTTCCGAACTTCAGCTTTTTAAGCTTGAGTAGAAAAACCAAGTTTCTTACCTGCGTTTCAGGTTGTTTCTGTCTGCAAGAGTCCCACGTCTGTCTGGCAGCTTCAGCTGCCAGAAGAAGTGCTCATGATTGAAGATTAATGCAACTCCTCTTCTCTGATGGTTCATTTTGTATTGCACTGTAGGGTCAAGTGATCTGTTGCCAGAGACGGAAAACATTCTTGATAACCGAGTTAATGGCTAATTGAATTCCCTTCCTGTATTCCTGCTAGCTGAGATGTTATAACTGACTAGAAACTTTCAGGATCCAGTTTTAAACTCCTAGGTCTCTTTGAAAAGCTTGGCCACGTTCAGCAATTTAAGTAAAAGTAAGTTTTGGGTGTATACTAGTCTCCACTGGGTAGGTTGAACAGTTTCTCTACAATGTATTTGCATTTTCTCATCAGGAGGCTGTCTCGTTAGTAACGCAGTAAATCACGTAACAGTGCACTTTGGAGTTGGCTCCAATTCTTTATGTTACGTGTTTAGCTAAATGCTAATTTGGAATTGTAGCTGAGATCTGCTTCAAGTTCTTCTAACTAAACCAAGTCCTGTATCATAACCAATACACTACAAACTGGTGATGAGGTGGTGTGTATAACGTATCTTGCTAAAGGAGAAGAAATTTATTTTATTTACCCTAAACAAAATGAAAGCTATGACAACACAACTGTTCATCTCAGTTTTTAGCAGCCAGGCAACAAAATTCTAAAGCTGAAGGACAGTGCTGTTCTGAAGAACAGAACAAATGACTGACCCAGCTTCTCAGCAGAGGACTTAATTGTGACAACAAACGTATGGAGCAGCTGTGCGTTTGAAATAGCATTTAGCAGTTTTATTGTTTTATGAGGAAGACATAACACAGAAGTCTGTGATAGCATGCTATGGACTGTTACCACTTAGATCCAAAAGGTTGTTCCCGAGTGTTGGCATGACTGTATTTCAAATAACAAAGCAGACAATCTTACTGCTTTTGTAGGCAGAGGTATTGGTGTAGGGAACAGAAACTAAACCACTTCTGGCAACAGCCAAGGTCAATGCTATAGATGTACAAAACGACAGTCCAGGTCATGCTGCCCTAGGACTGCCTCTAGTCAGAGCTGTCATCTTTGGCATGTTAGTGGGTTTTTTCCTGCTATGGAACATTCACTTTTGCTGCAGCTGGTGGAAGAAGTTGCTTAGAATATTTGTGGGCAGACATTACTTGAAGAATACAATTTCATCAGCAAAATGCTTTTGTTTTACTACAAAATGAGTGAAGTTACCCACAAACTATTTATGCTTCTTCTCTTTATTATGACAAGCACCTTAATATGGGATCTTTTTATAACATCTGCATATGAATTCAAACAAGGAACAGGAATTCTGGATGACTGTTCAAAGTCTGGGGATTTCTACAGTGTTGTGTGGATAACCAGGAAGAAAAGTTAAGTGGGGTGCTGTATTGCAAAGATGATATCATTCGTAATCACAGGGCTAAAGGTTATTTCACGTGTACCAGTCAGAGTTTATCTGGATTTTGGCAATGTATCTTCCTTAGGATTCAGCTAGATGTAGGGATTTTGGACAGTTAGGTCCATGGATCCTGTGAATGACCATTAAAACACAGTTCCCTAAATCGTTCTTCCTCTGCTGAGCTGTATTCACTGACTGGGTGAGGCCAAGGAAGTTATCAGGCAAGTGTTTTGCCCTCTCCAGGGCTAGGTGATGTTGTAAAGTGAAGTAGGAAAACTTTATAGAATCACTATCCCATGGCCCCTTTACCCTTCTAGAGGAATATATTCCTGCGCAACGCCCTATCACTTCGTCTGCTCAATTGGTCCTTAGATTGTGGTGGTATTTTTACAAGTCTCTTCATGTTGCCTTACCTAAAAGGAGTAAGGACTCTTACCCTTCTGCATGCCTTCACGGTAAGAAGGGTGGTCCTATATCTGCTGTAGGTAAAACTAGAAACGCATTCTGTAAGTGGGTGGAGTTGAATAATCCAGTCACATTCCTAACCAAAAAATCAGAAAACCCTGCACGGACCTCAACGCCATGTCTGTCAGTGCCATCAGAACTTTACCTTATATCACGTGCATCCACTTTTGTGATGTTCTGATTTCCATCTGTTAGAGAGATCAAAAAATTATTTAGCCACTAAATCATTCATTAAAAAGAAACAATTTGAACTTGTGCATCTACCCTTAAAGTGAACCAGAAGCTCATTCACACATCAGGTAAGTAGGCACACAGTTAAACAGCTTCATTAGTGTTTGTCTGCACCCACAGTTTTTGGAGACTGTTTTTAAAGTTCTCACTCTTAACTGTCTGCGTTTTAGGTGGTCAAGATATGCATGTTTTCTATCGGCCTATGTATCTGTATCAATATAGACATAACGAATTATCTGGCTGCATTTATTGAAACAGGGTCTCTAACAGAGTAGTTATGATTTTACATCATCTAAAAATACACTGGTGTTTTAGTAATGCTGCTAATGCAAAGCTGAGCATTCTCTTTGAGGTTGGATGCAGCATGAGAGGTAGTATAGAGTAACAGTATGTATAGTTAATGACAACTGAGAAGATGCAAGATGTATACCTTTTCTTCTGCTAAACTATATAGATGTAACTATCTCCAGTAACAGACTGCACATAAAGATAACGTTGTGGGAACATGCAGGCCTAAAGACTTGCAAAAGGTTAGGCCAAAATATTTATTCTTTTTACTTAAACATCTCAATGCCCTATAAAATCACAGCTCCTACTACTACCAGTGGAGACTAACTACCACATTATGAAAACCGTGTATTATACTGTACCTGTGGTGGTTAATATAGGCCTGCTATCCAACTGGACATGGCCTGCAATTAGAAGAGAAGATGGGTCACGAATACATCTGTTTTATAAACTACGTTGTATGACAATACCTTTTCATGTCTGTTTTTTGCATGTGGTTAAAGCCTTTGGCAAAATAAACTAACATAGCTATGCATGGATTGAGGAGGAAAATTCATAAAGACATTAGAACAAACTTGCAGAAATGTAGTCTTGGCTTTAGAAGCTTTTACGTTGTACAATATAGCACAGGAGGGGGTGACTCAAAAGAAGTCACTTCTTAGTAGCACTCAGTGCTTCTAAGTGTTACTGTTAAATTGTAAATTTCCCACTGGCAAATACTGGTGTCCTTTCAGGAGTCAAGTCTTACAGTTATCACTAGTAACCTGGAAGCACACACACAAAAAAAAGCACTTTGTTTGCTTGAAATATAACATGTAAGTCAGAATAATGACAGAAGTGCTGAAAAACAAGCGTAAATAGCAACACTACCTGTTCCCGTGGCTCTGTTGATAATAGGAAGCCAGGGGTCTTTAAGAGTGCACCTGTATGTTTAAATTTACACTGTATTTTTGCTTGTGTAGTTGAGACCTGGCTGATGCTTTTGCCTCAACTTCAAGGGGAGAGGGGGTAATCCACCCCCCAAAAAAACATCTGACTGTAAAAATGTTATAGTCAACAAGCTTTTAAACAGAAAATGGTGTCATGCCGAGAGAGGAAGAACAGAATTCCTGGACCAAAGGAAACTAGGGAAAGTTGGTCTTCCTGGTTTTTTAATTCTGTTTCGCCAGTTCCTAGTCTTTAGCTTTTCGTTGCCACTGTCATATTGCAGCTGCATTCAAGTAACACCACTTAAACTATGATGTATTAAAAGCTTTCCGCTTGTTCTAAAAAACCAGTTGCTCTCGATGGGACTGCTTACTTGTTTTAAATTTTGTGAAGACGGATTGTTCCAAGGGAATCAAAGGTCAGGTACGCACAGGTCTGATTACAGTGGGATCTGATAGCGTGTTTCCCTGCACACATTGTAATCTTGTAATCTCAACAGGTCTATCGTTTGAGTCAAAGGGCACGGCATTTAGAAAATACAAGTAACCGGAAAAAACCCAAAACCTAAACAAAAAACCCTCACCAAACAAAACCAACCAACCAACCAAAACCGTACATAAGCTTAAAAGCATCCTCCGCACCCAAGCCCACACAGGTGTGCTGCTTCTCATGCCGTACATCACAGTCCTTCCTGGCCACCTGAACCCCGGAGAGCCATGGTGGTTTCCCCTCTTTCCGAGATGTCTTTTTTTTTTTCTATGCTGACAAAGCCGTCCCGTTTTCCCGCTCTGCCCCGCGAGGCCGGGCGGGGCTCCCCGCCGTTCGTCTCCCCTAGCGATAGCCGGGGGAGCTTTCCCCTCAGCAAGGAGAACGGACTTCCTTGTTGGCCGCCACCGCCCTTCTCCCCACCTTCCTGCCTTTCCCCGCTCCCCAAGGGGAAGGAAGCTTCCCGGAAGGGAAGCAAAACCCGCGCTGCCCACCAAGGGTCGGACCTCCGGTCAGCCGAGGAGGGGAAGCCCCTCTCCCCGCGCCACCCTCCCAAAGACCCCCCGCGGGGGGCGGTCAGTTAAAAGCTCTTGTCGCCAGAGCGCCGGGGCGGCCTGGGAACCGCCGCGACCGTTAACGGTCGGAGACTGACGAACAACCGACGCCCCCCAACCGCGGGGGCGGCCGCCATTACCCGCCTAACCTACCTACCTGCCGACTGCTGCTCCGATCTCGCCATGGCCGCGACCGACTCAACCCGGCTCCGCTCCGCTCCTTGCCTTCCCGGGGCCGGGCCGCCTCCTCGGCCCCGCCCAGGCCACCCCCTCGGGGGCAGAACCTTTAGCGCCCTTTCTTCTCTGAGAAACGGGGCGGGAGAGAACGGGGGAAGAGCCGCGGGGTCCCGGTAGCCGAGCACGGTCTGACAACTGGAGATAACAGTACAGAGAACAAACCCCAGATAATTCAGACATCAGGAGATGGCGCTGCCCTTGGGCGAAACTCAGCCGGCAATACCGGAGGGTGATGTGTTAAAGCGTCTCCCCTTCCTTTTTAAGGAGGTTATGCGCTATCGGTATTAGTGTGATGGGTGCTTTAGTGACCGTTTCACTAACTGCACCGTCACACCCAAAAGCATCATTCTGAAAGACAGAATCATAGAACGGTTTAGGTTGGAAAGGACCTTAAAGATCATACAGTTCCAGCCCTGCCATCAGATGAATCACCATCTCACTTGATCACATCTATGAAGCTTAAGGTAGTATTTGGCAGGTGTGCATTTCCTGCTTATTTTAATACATGAACATTTTTGTTATACATGCACATATTGAAAGTTTCAGGTCGTTGCAGTAGCTCCGCTGTCAGTGGATATTTTTGGAAAAAGCATTATGGGTGTAGCAGAACTACAGTTCAAAGGGAGTTTGACTGTGGACACACTGCATCATTCAGAACACCCAGAAGAGCCAAATAGCCTGAGTATTGAGACTTGACTTGTAAAAAAAAAAAAGGAAAAAGTCACTGCAATATTGAAAGAGTATTACTGACTACATAAGAGCATACAGTAAATGAATCAAGAGCCAAGACTTGCTACATATAGCATTACATTTTTTACCTGTATATAAAAATATCTTGTTAAATGGTATGATTAATCCTGGGGGTAATAGGTAGCCTTCATTTTGGATTTGTGGCTTGTAAAACCTATTTTGTACAGTTTGCAGGTAGCTATACAGGAATAGCTTACGCAAGGTGAAGACTCCCTGGAAGTCAAATGCTTCCTCGGGTTTGCAAGCAGAGCTCTCAACATGTCAGTTGTTGTGCTATCTAGCAATGTTAAAGTTCTTGGTGGTTTTCGAGATGTTTTGAAGGAAACTCTGGAAGGCTTTCATGGTATAATTATAGGTCAGTACAGAAGGGAATAAAACCCGGCTCCTTCCAACAGTGGAGACTGCCTGCATTCATTTAAGCATCTAGTTTAAGCTTGTTTCTGTGCAACTCAACCGCCATCTAGTTGAATTATGTTTTAAACTCATTGTGATACTTTTCTTATTGTAAACAAACAATGCCATTCCCTTTCCCTGCTTTTGTGCTAAAAGACTTTCAGTGTTCCAGCCACTGAACTCCAGATTCTTGCATTATTACTTCAACAACCTGAAAAGAAATTATAAAGCACAGACAAAGAACTTTAGCAGAAACTTTATTCTCTGTGGCACTTACATTCAGTGTCAGGTACAGTGAACTCATAGTGAAAAACAAAACAAAAATACCACAAACAACTGTTAAAGAAAAACACACATACAAGTACTTCCAGAGAAGAAATCACATTATAGTGCACGAGTCTCGTAAATGTCAGGCTTTTAGCATGGCTTCTTCTCCCTGTCCACATATGCAGTATTTTAATTTTCAGTCCTCTCCTGCTGTGGATTTCTAAGGCAGAATCAGAGCACCACAACAGCAAATAAAAATCTTTAATGGAGAACCGAATACAAAAAGTTAACCACGGTCTGACAACTGGAGATAACAGTACAGAGAACAAACCCCAGATAATTCAGACATCAGGTGACTTCAGCCAGAAAAGTCAGAGAGGGAACAGATGACTGAAGTACAGGCTCAAATATCCATCAGCCTCACAGAAGGCATTTTAAATAAAAAGGCTTGTTTTTATTTATTTTACACTGACTGTACCTGTGGAACTTAATTTTATGTTTCATCAGAATGGACTAAATGAAAGCAAAGGTGAATCCAGTAACCAAGTTGTGCCACAAGACAAATATAAATCAACTTCGAACAATATATTCTTTCTATGCACATAATACACAACACAAAAGATTTTATTTGAAAAATAAACATTTGATTCGTTTTTAAAATAACATAGCAACTACATTCCACCATTTTGTCAAATCAGAAGTAAGTCTTCAGGTTGCAAACTGTTTGTTTTAGTGTTCAAGCCTTAAAAGGATCAACATATTTGATCTGAAAAGTGCTGCAGAAGTAAGGCTGATACAGAATCAAGTAGAAATATGTAGTGCAGGATGTATACCCTGCTAAGGGTTAGGGGGTTTTGTTTGTTTTTTTAAAAACAAAACCATGGGACAGGACACATCAGAGAGAATTGAAGGCAATTGTACCAAAGGAAGCATGGAAGCACAAGCTATTTAATATGTCATATTAATGCACACAAAACAGTCTTTCCTGTTGGATCTGTCTGATGTATCCACTCCTAGTAAACCTCAAATTTGACCTATATTAAAAATTATCTGAGAATTCAACACAACTCTTCTGTGGCTCTGATTTCCCCACTATGGAGTTCTCTTCAGAACTTTATAATGGCACTAGTGTTCTACGATAGCATACCCTGAGCAGCCAGCCACCAAAGGAAACTAATTTCAGCTTCCAAGCCTCTGGCATAGAGGGGAAGAGAAGGAAGACTTTGTTCTTTTTTACACTAGGAAGAATATCATAACAACTTTCAAAACAGTACATTCACATCAGTGTTTAATACGTTACTGTCTGAAAAGCGTAAAGTTTGTAACCAAATACTGCTTCATTCCAGCTGAGTCTTTGACTTTAGTCTATACCATGAGATCACAGGATCTTCTTTCAGAGATCTGTCTTATCCTCATAACGGCACATACATGCAGCTCTCTGGCTATCCAGGTATGGTTTACATCCTAAATGTATAACAGCATCAAACAACAGCTGAACGGTCGATTCGCAAGCTGCAAGTGAAGAGGAGATCTGTTAAAAGTACTCTTTGAATGGAATATGAAACTAACAGAAACTACTCTGGAAACTGAGAATTCAGAAAGAAGCAGTCTTCTCTGGGCATAGCAAATAGATTGTCAAATGAAAGACTGAACCAATACACAATCATTTAAGTTGGGAGTAGAGATTTTTCACATGCCAATCAAAAGGAACAAGAAAACTCATTGCATGTGGAATGCTATCAGCGTCAGAAACAACACTTAAATCCTGGAAAGATGAAAGAGCTGCTTTACTTTTTGCATCCAAATTTAAGCAGAGGTTGCCATCTTTAACAGCAGCTCAAAAGAACTGAGCAAATATTCACCAGTTCTAACACTGAAGACTAACATGATGACTTCTTTTTCTATGCTGTGTCACTTCTCTGCTGTACAAGTGTCTGGGCTGCACGACAGGAGAGAACTAGGCAACTTTCAGCAACAGCATCAGCTTATGAAAATGTGGCCTTATTGCACAGCAAAATATTCTTTACCAAGCTTGGTTGAACTTGAAAGAGAAGGAAAGACTTTTTCACACGTACCCTGGACGCTCTCTGAGATTCCAAGTGTTTTCTGAACATCCCTGCAAATTTTGGAGAGGCAGGACTGAAACTGCTCATCACAATCATTTTTTTTATTGCCACAAGTATCGTAGCATCTGTCATGGTGATTGCAGCACTTTGTCATCGAAGGAATGCCAATGTCAAACTGTGAAGAAAATCCCCCCGACTCGGTTGGTATTCCAGCAAGATATAGCACACAAATAGACTGTAACAGTAAGAAATCAAAATCTAATGCAATCAATCCAGCTGTCATTCGCTTATCTCTGTATTTTGCTGTTCACCTCTAGTAAGCTGTGGTGATTTGACCCCCGCCAGCAGCCAGGCACCCACAGAGTCACTTGCTCACCCCTCTCCACAGAATGGAGGACAGCAAGAGCAACAGCAAGAAAACTTGTGGGTCAAGATAAAGACAGTTTAATCCCCAGCCAGTCTCAGAGCAACATCCATCTCAGAAGCCAAACACACGCACCACACCACACCACCACCCCTCCCTTCTTCCACTGCTCAAGTTTTTATTACTGAGCATGACTCTGTAATATGGATTAGCCCTCTGGCCAATTCAGGTCAGCTGCCCCAGCTGCGTCCTCCCCCAGCCTCTTACCCAGCCCCAGCCTGTGCTCTGGGGTGATGGATGGTCTGAGTGGGGGAAAAAAGAGAAAGTCCCAAAGCTGTACAATCACCACTCAGCAACGGCCAAAACCATCAACAGTTTTAGCTAAAAATCCCAAACACAGCACTACACAGTCTGCGATGAAGAAACTTAACTCCATCCCAGCCAGAGCCAGAACATGATCTAACCCATATTTTCTTTCCAGCATTAAGGAAAATGAGTTAGCGTCAATAAGCACAGCAAGAGTCAGAGCCAAACTCTCCCCTCACACAGGGCTACAGCTGGTGTTATTCAACTCTTTCAAGACCACGAGAACAACAACAAAATAATCAGAAAATCATCATCATTCTATGGTACACTTATATTTTATTTCAATGATGAAAATGTTTATGCTATGTTCACTTATAATACTAGCATTTTCCGTGTGTTTTTACCGAAGCACGTGCTGAAGCTGATCAAAGCACGGACGCTGTACATGGGTGCTGCCTGATCCTTAGGATGGGGGAGGGGAAAAACCCCCACTCACACTGAGGAAAGCTGATGTCTGAAAGACATATAAAGCAGCCCCCAAAATGGAAATACTTACCTGAACTCCAAATAACGGGGATCCACAACCATTTGGTGGCGAAGGTTTATATCCATAGCGAGGAAAGGGCCTTGACCCTGAAAAAAGTAATTTATCATGCCTCAAATAGATTTTATGCACAGAATTTTAGCACTGTCAAAACTCACCACAGGCACTTGTTGGGCGTAAGACAGTTTCACTTACATTTTTAACTTAAACCTATATTCAGACACCTGAATGTCATCAGTTATTATCAAATTATAACTTCAGGGTACTAAACATTTTTTTTTTAAATAGCAGACAAGACACGTGAGCAAGGGTTAATGTTAGCTTCCCAGGTTAAAGACAAAAAGAGCTTGAGTTACTAAAATGTGTGTCAGTTAAGTGTGCAGGATTACATTAAGGATCGGAGTACTTAGGGTATGTTCATTATTACTTCTAGGCTTTATACGCAAGCAACAGTAGTGCTCTGATGGTTTTAGCTTAACTGTTCATTAACTAGAATGAAACATCTTTTTTGTTTCTACAACTGTAACATTAACAAAATTAAATTAGGTAGGGGTTGTTAAAGTCACCTCACCCTGAACTAGCGCTGCGAGAGAGGGAGTTCTGCATCGCGTGTTAAGGAAGGGTGTGGAGTTCATTTGAAAAATGACCCTTCACCTTGTTTCGCTACCGGAAACAAACTGAGGCCACAATTAAAAGTAATGGATAAGAAAAAACGCGTTAGAAAAGCCCATATTCTAGTACAGCGAAGAAATGTCACGCTGTCCTGGCCCTGGAGCCAGTCAGGATGTCACCACCAACCCCAATTCCTGACTCAACACATACTCCAGCCCAGCGAGCCGGGGGCGACCAAGATCTACGGGACCCTCTCGCCTGGGCCGCTCCTGACGAGAAACCCCCTCCTCGGCGCGCCGCCCGCCCAGCGCCCCTCTGGGAAAGCCGCCTGCAGGAGGTGCGGAGGCTTCCTCGGCGGCTGCGCCCCGTTTCCCTGGGAGCGGCTCCTGGGGAGGTCGAGAACGCTGCCGCCCGCCCTCGCCCTCACGGCCCCGACCGAACTGAGCGGGCCGGCCGCCCGAAACGGCGGGAAGGAGGGAGAATAAGGGTTGTGTCGTCCCCCCCCGCCTCACCGTCGCTGCACTTATATTGGCAGAGCCCGTCCTCGCCGCCCAGCAGGTCGAGGGCCGCGTTGAGGTACACGTCGATCTTATGCACCCCGTTGCGGATGGTCTTCAGCGTCATCCGCCAGTCGGGGGTGTGCGGAGCCTCCGGACACCGCGCCGGCCGCGGGCACAGCCAGGCACAGGCCAGCAACAGCAGCGGCAGCAGCCGCAGGGTGCGGGCCATGCCGAGCGGCGCCCCGCAGGGCGCCCGCTAAGCCCCTGCCGCCTGCCCGCCCCCGCAGCGTCCCGCTGGCCCTGCCCGGACCGCCGCCGCCATCATCGTCCCGGCTGGCACCTCCCGAAAGGGGCCGGGCCTTCTGCCGCCGCGCCTCCGTCCGCCCATCGCGGCCCTGCGGGAAGGGGGGCTGCTGGAGAGGAAGGGGGGGGGCACTGCCGGAGGGGAAGTGGGGGGCTTAGGGTGAATTTACGGCCGGAGCGGAGTCGCGGGTCGCTCGGTTAGTCGTGGCCACAGCACGTTTTCCTGGGCGGCGGCCTGCAGAGAGAGGGAGCGGGCGGTTCAGAGAGAGCCACGGCGGCCACGGCCTGGGCGGGGAGAGGGGGGGAAAGCCGGGTAGAGCCTTTCACCCTAACCCGCGGGTGGCGAGAAGAGGCGTTGCGAAAACGCGGCCCAGCACCTGCCCCCGACAACACGGGCTGTGACACCAGGAGAAACGCCGCCGTCCCCAGCGGGTCGCGGTGCCCTGCGTTCCACGCGGGAACCTTCCCGATCCTGTCCTGATAGGGGCCGGGACGGTGGCTGTCTGCCAGCTCCTGTGGCTGAGCAGGGCGCCGGGAGGTATCTGGTGCTGTCAGATAATACGAAACCCCAGGACTGTTACTTTTATTTGGAAAGCCTTTATTTGCTGACTGTGTTAGGGGTGGCGAACTTGGTGTTGCTAAATATGGAAGTGAGAGCCATAGCCTGTTGGAGGAAGGAGAGAAAGAGTTTCCAGGCAGCCGTCGAGACGTTGCGACCGTGGGGCTGAATGGAAGGAAGGGAAGGCTCAATGCATCGGGCTGGATCAGTGTGGTGGCTCAGAGCAAAGGCGAGCGTTGATCCACATCTAAAGGGCCTTCATCAAGAGGATGGGGCCAGACACTTCAGTGGTGCTCAGCAACAGGACAAGGGGCACAGGCTACAACCTGGAACACAGGAAATTCCACCTCAACATAAGGAAAAACGTCTTTACTTTGAGGGCGACAGAGCCCTGGAGAGGTTGTGGAGTTTCCTTCTCTGGAGAGATTCCAAACTGGAACGCCTGGATGTGTTCCTGTCCAGGTGAACCTGCTTTGGCAGGGAGGTTGGACTAGATGATCTCCAAAGGTCCCTTCCAACCCCTACAGTTCTGTGATTCTGTGTCCAAAACCACATAATGCTCTGCTTCAGTGCAGTCTGGGAGAGAACTTGTATTAATACAGCTAGAAAAACATGACCTTTTGGAATACCACTCATTTAGAAGCCAAAAAATTGCATTGGGGAATATGATATGTACTTGAAGAATTAAAATTTTAACCTAACTTTATGATGATGTCAATGTTAAGGAAACTGATCCAGTGACCTTTATGCATGACAATGATTCAGTTTCAGGCAACATCATCAATGTACAAGCCAGGGTTGTAAAAGAGCACAAAATGAAAGTATATCTATTAAACATTAAAAGCCCAGCCTTGATTTGCTGGAAAGACCAAAATGAACTTGCTTGTTAACCATCCTGTTTGATTTTGTGGTTTGGGTTTTTGGGTGTTTTTTTGTGTTTTTATTCTAGCTGCTTCACGGATGAGCTAAATTGGAACACTGTGGAAATTGTTTTAATTTTTAATTTTTTGTAATGAAAGCTGTAGTTTAAGATGTGAGATCCCTCAGAACATAGTAATACCGGGCTTCAGGATAAAGTTAACTGTAAAAAAGAACAGGGAATGGAAAGAAAATTGAGAGACTACTAGATCAACAGGCAGAGGAAAGATAAATTGTAAACATTCTACTGTTTTGCTTGATTTTGGTTTTTTTTTATTATTATTTTCAGACTCAGTTTTCAATATTTGTAGTTAACTGCAGAACTAGGTGGAAAAAGTCCTTTACGGAAGTTAATGGTCAAACAAAAGAAGAAATTCTTCCTATACACCTGTCCACCTTTTCCCTATGATTACTTTATAAAGACCCTGATTCAGCAAAATAATTCCTGTGTAGGAATATATTTAAGTGCTTTCCTAAAGAGCAGGTCTTGCTGGGGGTGTGTGTGCGAAGGTAAGAGAAGCAATTCATACCTTTAGTTATTGGTGATTGACAATGTCTTTACATGAGAAACTCATGCGGATGTGGTCTTTTTACAAGACAGAAAGGTGAAGAAAAATCAATGAAAATGTGAGAATTGTGCCTGAAGCAGACTATGGTAAACTATAGAAAAACCACCACCACAACTGCTTTGTGAACATATGTCATTTATTCAACAGGATAATTATTTGTGAGGAAAAAAGTTAAATAGATATTAAAACCACTTGTAAATTAGAATACAATGAAGTATGTTCTACTCAGCAGTTTGATGGAACTGACCATCCTTAACCTGTTGGACAGTTTTATGTCAAGGATACCAAATTCTAATACTTTGTAAAAATGTTGTGTGCACTTTCCGTGTGTAACTTGCCGAATTACATCTAGATTGACATTTTCTTATAGCAGGCACCATTACTGCTGTCTAAAAATGTGTGGCTTATGCAGTGGTCCTTTGGGCTGTGCTTCTTGATTATCAGGTAGGCAGAACTTCCTCACGAGGCTTGATGAAAGCAGAAGGATTTTCTGCTTAATCGTTCCAGTTTTGTTGATGATCCCTTGCCTTCATCCAGTTCTGGGTCAGTTAAGGCAGTAAACCCCTACTTGATGTTAAGAGTTTGTTGGAGACCAGAAATAGATAAATACATACACAGAGAACTTAAGATAGTAAGGATGCTTTTTATTTAAGTTGAAGATTCAAGTTATTTTAAAATTCCTTTGTTGTTTGTCACCAGCTGCAGTTAAATTAATGAAACTTAGAGCTACAAAATTTTCCCCAAGCTAAATGATAGGATGAGGTATATGAACTAGGTAAAAATTGTCCAAGTTTGTGGCTGAAAAAGCTACCACCAAACAGACTTACTATTCGGTTAATTTTTACATTACAACAAATCTCATGATGTTATTCAATCTGTCTATTAATAGGTGGTCTGAAGTCTACTTTCAGAGTGACCCTGCAGAATCAACTGCCAAGCAAGGCAGACTCATGAGGGTTTCTAGTGAGATCTGATTGCTGTCCTTTCTGTGAAGTCATTTTGCCAGTACAGACATTTTCCAACCACTGCTCTCAGCATGGTTGCTCATTTTAAATAAAGACCCAGCCACAATTGGAATGCAATGTGAAACATGGAAAATCCCAAAGTAACAACAAGAGAAAGATCTTTTCATTTCCTTGCTTTTATTAGACTTTTGCTGCGGACCCATGTGACTATAAAATTCTCTTCATACAGGCTTCTGCAGAATTGTGGTATTCGTAAGAATTTTCCAAATATATTCTTTAAAGATTTGTACTAATTGTTGCTAAGTTAAATGGCTGCTGATTGTACCAAAGGAGTACTGTTCATTTTTGCATGGCTGATAAGAAGGAAGAATTTAGTTTTCCGAGCTTCAGATATTATACCGTGAAATGAGACTCCTTGTCACATGATGGCTAATCCAGTCATAATAGCTGGCGACTTTTGTGTACACACCAGGGTGACCAGCCTCCCCACAGTTCTCACCCCAGCTCACAATACCCCAGACATACGCCACATTTTCTGCATCAAAACAGACCAAGGGTCCTCCTGAATCACCTTTGCAACTGTCTATGGAGCCATCGTAAGTACCTGAAGCAAAAGAGGAAATAAAAAGCAAAAATAAGTTCATATACAGGAGGCTTTTCAGGTCCATGGTGCTTCCTGACAGATGTTTACATAATGGTCACCCGTAAAGGAGGTTCCCAACCTCTTCTGGCTGTTACTTCTCATTTCTTTTTAAGTGTGGGACCTCTCTACATTTGTGACTGGCCCAAATTCTCCTTTTTTTTGCATTGATGTCAGTGATGTGAGTCTTGTTTTACCCTGGGCAATAGAGAAGAATTCAGCTGTATTGCCTATTATATCATTAAAGGTATCTCATACACAGTGAACAAGAGCAGAAAGAAAAAGGTGAAAAGATTTGTAGGTGGATTCCTGTGGAAACAAAGCTATTGTACTGTGCGTGTTCCTATGTGTCTGACTGGTGTCCTCCCTTCCCACTAATTCATTGTCCAGTTTCAGCTGTACAGAGCTGTACAGAGAGGCAGAGGCCTCAAAATCATTTTCTCTACCAGCTTTGTGAAAATAGGCAGGCAGGTACAGGAAGGGGAGCATGTGAATGCTGGGATGGGAGGGAGAGCAACTCTCTGTAAGTCCCCTCAGTGCAAGGTCTTGCTCACAGGGTGGACCTTTTGCAACTCCAGAGAGCAGCCCCGTTGTAGTTTTTAAGTTTCGGTGCTCATGGAACTACTTGTTTGCAATTCAGCAAGTACAGTGCTCGTGGAAAAAATTAGTTAAGAGTGAAGGACGTGACATGAACAGAAACATTGCTACAGAGCTAAAATATGAGGTATGCTTTGTCCTATGTATTCAGTAAAAGTTCAGTCATTTCCAACACCCTTACTACGCTTTCCTGCTTGGTTGATTGACACAGTATGAAAGAACCTCTAAGTTTTTAAAATTATAACTTCTTTTTTGAATCTCCGTTACCGAGAAGTTGGAATTACTAATGCTATAGAACAAGATTGTATTGCCTTTACTCAGTTTAATTAATATTTGCTTGTATAACTAACTCCTGTAGGTAATAGCCTTTAACTCTAACAGTTTGCATTTGCATCAGGGAGGGGAAGCTAACCTCAGATCCCCCTTTTCTCATGTTGTCCCAGGTGATACTGTCTTTGTTCCATCCTGGTAAAGTACAATCATTCGAAATAAATTGCAGATCAAAGAGATAAGTTACAAAACTTGCACAGTAGAGAAATCCAGTATCTTATAGATTTCACACTAAATTTATCATGAATGATTTGGCTTTTATATCTGTCTTTTATTATTCTTGTTAAGTAGTTTGTTTAAATACTGCCTTTATTTCTTGGTTTAAAGAACAGTTGAAACTATCAGCTCGTTGCTCTTTTAGTTATGTATCTGGCAATACCTTTTGTTACTTCAGAAACAACATATGTGTGTTCAAAATCCTTATTTTAGTTCTAGGAGGGACAACCAGCTTCTTGGCCAGACTAATCTTGGTTTGATAAGTTAATTGTGTTTTTCCTGGGGTGCAGTGTGGTAGTAGCGGATGTCTAAGCAGGTGAATAGTCACATTCTAGTCACTGGGGCTACTGATGTGCTCTAAAACAGGCATTTGCTTAAATATGTTGCTGAATCAGGACCAATTACAGTAAAGGTAGGAAGCTCAATGGGCTGTAAAGCACTTGTGTATTGATAAAACATAAACTGCATGCTGAAATTTGCCCACATAATCATAGAAATGTAGCATAATGTCATCTTAACTCTGTTTATAAATAGATATATAAATGGTGGATGCATCTAGGATCCGATAGCCAGCATTTTGCTAAATGGCAATGGGTATATTGCCTTTCCCAAGTCTAAATGATTCTCAGCCAGTTTTTCTGATCGTACAAACAGCGGGATTGATGGTACAGAAATTATAGTAAGAAAATCGATGCTTGCCTGCACATGCCATTTGTTCAAAAAACCGTCCTGGATACAATTCAGAACAATTCTGAAATATATTAACATTGCCCCACTTGAGGATGTATTGTTTGGTGTAACCTAGAAAAGAAAAGAATGAAGTTTTCTAAATTAAAAAAAAAAAAGGTAAGTATGTATTTTATACTTTTAGTACCATAAATTGAAAGTTACATATTTGCTTGTCTACAGAATATAATCTTCAGTATTATAAACCAGGTACCTTAAACTGCCACTAACACTTATCCCGTATGAATTGCAGTACGTTGGCCATATATTTCAAAGTAAAAGCAGAGTCATTTAAGTCCAGTATTAAATACAGTACTTTCATATTGTGACATTTTCACCCTTTCCCTTTCCTTGTCTTCCTCGTTTTTTTTCCTCATTTTCCATATCCATGCTTTCAGACACTGGGAAACTGGTACACTGGTTTCTGTAAAATGGAGATGTGGCTGATCATCCTTGTTACCTTTTTCCAATTCTGCTATGTCTTTTTGGGACGAGTGGATCAGATATTGAAGATACAGGTGAGCTACGTATTTACCGGGTTAAGGAGATTCTCTGTTTTTTTTCCTCTGTCCGTTTGCTAGTAATTCCCAACTTTGCATTTGTTTTATGCACTGCTGCTGAGTATGGACAGGAGAAGCCTCACAATGAGCTGCAGCTCAGACCCTCGTACGCCGGGGACAGAGGCTGTGACCGTGGGCCTCTGTGAACTACTAACCACCACTTGTGAAATGCAGTTGCCAGGTCTCCGCAGCTGATATAAATAAACCTTAGATCAGCCAAAAGAACACATCTTATTGTTAGAGTAGTTTTCAACCAGGGGTGTACTCCGAATCTATTAGCTAAGTGGCTGCAGCAGCAGAGGACACAGTACCGAAAAGAGAACCAACAGTGAAAGCTGAACCGCAGGCTGTGTTGTCTGTACTCAGCCTCTAACGAGTGCTT
Source organism: Nycticryphes semicollaris (assembly GCA_013400055.1). Classification (NCBI taxonomy): domain Eukaryota; kingdom Metazoa; phylum Chordata; class Aves; order Charadriiformes; family Rostratulidae; genus Nycticryphes; species Nycticryphes semicollaris. Next base: position 262,494 of record VXBJ01007145.1, on the reverse strand, counting down.
TGTGCACAACTAATTAACCTCAGCCTTTTCAAAATGAAAGCTCACTGCAGTTAGAAAATGAGTGATACAAATAATACGTTCTTGTAGCAAGGACTAAAGCAAATACCTTTCTCTAGTCCCCATCCAGAAACCTTGCATCTGTCACCAGCCTTGAACATATGCTCTGACCAGGGGATACAGGCAGGTGTGCTGTGCTTCAGCGAACACTCTCCTTTCCCAGAACCTCTCAGCTCCAACAGAGCAATGTCGTTTTTGTACGTTGATGCATTATACTTTTCATGGATTATCAGTCGGTTTAGTCTGAAAGTATCTGTCTCTTTGTCGTACATTATTGTATCCAACAGTCCAATCCAGATACGGTACAGATGAACTCGATTTGCCCTGGAAAAAAAAAAAGAGTGAAATAAAATATGTTTTCCAACTTAACACAAGCACTGTACGTTTCAACTAGCAGTTTCTCTGGAATAAAAAATCATGCTATATAGATGATATCGTTTCTTTCTGGACTCGGTGTCTAGGTTTTTCTAAAGTGTAGCAAATGCAAGGCAGATGACACTGCTGGGTACTGCAACTAATACAGAAAAACCCATGAGAGGTTGGCGTCTGTGTTCAGTGCTGTAACAAAGAGAAAGCAGGCATTTATGCCTCTCTGATTCCAAGGGAAAAAAAGAGTGAGCAGTTGTGGATGGGATGCTGGGACTGGCAAATCTTCCCTGTCTGTTCATGCTTGTTCTGGAGAATATACGACCTGAAGGACATTCTCAGGGAACAGATCCTGGGCTTCCCTGAGGCAGAGATGGGGAAGAGAGCAAGTCCCTTGTATCTCCCTTACAGACCAAGCGTAACCTTTTACAGTGAACCTTTCCTGCTATCAGACTGAAGAACGCTGTGTTTCTTCAAACTCATCATTACCTCTTCATCTTTCTGTTTGCTGCCAAAATACTCTACTTTCTCTGAATCTTCCCCAGCATTAACGTGGGGGTTACATAATTTTGTTAAATAGGCAAATAGGAATTGGCAAACAGCTCGCTAAGAAGGGCAGTAATATCTAAATTAATCTTTCCACCTTGCAAGAAGAAAACAAGTTCCCAGTTTGTTGATTTTACCTGACACAGTGTGCAGCAGTCAGAACCCAACAGCCACCAATGTAAACCCCTCCACAGTACACTGTTGCACCTTCACTGCCAGTTTCTTTAATTGCCACTTGCCAAGGGAATTCACCCTATTCAAACAACAAACACCCACATAAAGTGAAATCATAGTAATTATACTATTTTTGGAGCATAAAGGGAAACACACTTCTTGGTATGAGCTCATCTCCTTGACTATATCTGATTGTAAGTAAAAAATCTGCTATCCAGAAATTGTGAATTGGGCCCCATCTGATATAAAAGATATGTATTCTAAAATGCAGAAATTTTGTTCAGTCTTCTGACTTTGCATGATGCCTTCTTCCCCCCAGCTTTCTGTCATGAAAAGCCATGTAGCCAGAGAAACAGATGTAGATTATGACCTGGTATGGTCTAGTATGACATTTTTGACTATTCTGTTTCAAAGGTGCAAATATGAATGCCATTTTGTCAGAATTGTTATGTTTTAGCTATAGTACTAAGTATTTTGCTGGATAATTTTCAAGGTGTGCTTGAACTGTAATGCTCAATTTTTCATATTTTATGTTATAAATTGTGCTTCTCTTTACTTTTGTCCAGTGCAATGCTACTACTGCTGTAAAACATAAAATAAGTCTTGTAGCTGATTTTATTTCTATACACTTTAACAGAAGGACAGTAATGACCAATGAAATTGATGCTGAATGAACTTGTATCTGGGAAGGTTTTTGTTTACCTTTCTTGCAATCTCTCCACCTATGATTCTTTTCCGACGAGTTAATGTTGAATTTGTAAGACCGCAGTGTACTTGGGGAAGAAGCGTCTTTATCATTTTTCTTTCTTTAACAAAAAGGAAAACTGTGTCTCAGAATTCAGGTACCCATTCTCTCCATTTGGAGACAGGCTTATCTTTATCTTGAAAATTTGAGTGCTCTGAATATGCCTTTTGGCATACATGGTTTTGCTTTGAGAATTGCTTTTGTCTTAGCATCACATTACTTCTCTTGATTTCGCACTGGTGCTTGCAGTCAGGCAAATAGCTTTAAAGAAGTTCCTCTTAGGTTTGCTCAGTTTACTTCCACCAGTTGCCAAAATATGCAGATGTGGGTCCTCAGCCAGGAAGAGTATTATTAGGGCATTCTTGGAATTAGTGGAAAGCAAGACAGATAGCAAGCCCCAGAGTGTGTATTACTAAATCACAAAGTCCAAATATCTGAGTGTTCCAGATCTGGCCAGCTGGCTGGGTAGTTAGAAAGCTGATAATTAAGAGGTTGTGCTGCTTTTGGAGGGTCAGTTACACTTACCTTCATCCATACTGTGATTTTCAGCACTTTTGGCTTTGCCTGTAGTAGAATAACAAAACACTCAAAATATTGGCAAACATTTTAATTAGTTCTAATATTTGAATATAAGTTTGTGTGCCAAAATTGTGGTACACATTTTAAATGCCTAAATGCACACTGTTTCACTTTTCATATTCTCTCAGCCTGGTGCCTGCTGTTTCCTTACCTATTAGACACTTTTTGTCTGCCTCAGCCTACAAATGACCTACATCCAGCAGATGCTCATTTTTAACTACTAACTTCTACCCTGCTTTCCATGCCTAGGGAGCTATTCTGCAAAGAAACTCTGAGAAATAGCTGCTTCTTTTGGTTTTTGATCTCTAAAGTGATATCCCATTCTCCTCCACCAGGAAAAAACACTAATTCCTCCTCCTGCCTCATCAACCTTTTGGAGCTTTCTAAAGCCCAAAGGAGTATTAGGTAACAGGATTGGTTTGGTTTTGGTTTTTTTTTTTTCAATTTAGATGATGCTGGTTTATAGTGTACCTCTTTTAACAGGAAGGTTATTCAATATTTGAGGTAAATTAATTGCTTCCTGAATCTGGTTTGTCTGCTTTTTTTCCAAACAAAATGCCCATTGAATTTAATTCCCAAACGACGGTTAAGGAGGAGGTCTGTTCTCATGTTACCGATGTTAATGTTTACATTTAGAGTTCAGCTTACCCTTACCAATTACCATTTACCAATGGTGTTTACTTTTTGGCTTTAGACTTTGTCTCTTATCGGAGCAAGAAAAAACATTCTAATTTCAAAACAAAACAAAATCTTTGCATCAGTCAGGGGAACAGCACAGAAGATTTAATATATTGACAAACTAGTTGAATCCTCATCTGTGAGGAAAATATTCCTGCCTGCCCTGTCTATGCGTTCTTCACAAATAGGGAATGCCAGTTTGATAGATGGCCACATAAGCAAGGGATGTAATCTGTCTCCTAAAACATCATCTGTTTCTTCCTTCCTTTAGTTTTCTAGCTATTCTTTTCTAGAAGGGAAGGGAGGAAAATTCTGTAACCTTTTCTTTGTACAATGCATAACATAACACTGGAAAGACTAATTCTTGCATGCATTTTGTTTTTGCTAATCTGTTAAATAATTTAATAATACACGTTGTGTAGTCTCTAGTTATATTTGAGCAGAATGAAAGGATAGAAACAAAAACATCTCTCAGAAGGAAACCTGCACAGAGAACTCGAGCTTCATCCTCTCCTGTGAGGCAGTCCATTTCTTTGTTACAGACATGCTTATTTGGAATACAGATATTTGACCGACAGTGGAAACTGTTGCCTCTGCACTCTGTAACACAAGAGAATTACAAATGTGAATCACAGGATCATATGATTCAGCAGCCTCACATAGTTTGAGAACTTTTTAAAATATAAACACAATATAATATCCACGTTATGGGGGACTTAGCTGTTCATAAATACATCACAAAAGCAGGCTCTGGAAGTGTAAAATGAAATGAATACTTGGCTCTTCTCATTTTACAGTTTTAAAGTTTTAAGACTTAAAAAATGTGGATATTTGTTACCAGTCAGTACTGTACTTCTACACTTGCTTTTACTCCTTACCAGTTTCATCCATGACACATGCCCACACCCAACCTCAGCCAAAGGACCTCCAGTTTTGCTGGCATTACTGATCATCTCAAATGAGGAATTTATAATTCTTGGGTCAAAATTCCTGCCTGCATTCAGAGTCCAAGCTGGCTTTTTCTTGGATGAGCTGAATGCAGGGTTAGGAATCAAAAGTCATATTTTGAAGATACTGGATTTAATATCTTATTTCTTCTAAAATTATTGATCATATGAGACGTTATTATGAACTTGAGAACCCCCTTCCTTTTAATTCCTGCGATGACTTTGTATGTTACCAAAAGCAAAGCAGTGCTTGAATTTATAGCAGGGGGTTTTAACCTACTTTATAATCTTATGTCAATCTACTATTTAAGGACGTATGTCTTTAATAAAAATCAGATAGTTTTCTAGAAGTATCCAGATACCCTGATATGATCCAAAGACCACTGAACACAGTTGAAATACTTTTGAAGCATTGTTTTCAGCCTATATGGCTGAAATAGCACTATTTTTGTCAAGTAGAATGAATAAATGTCCTCTAAATATATGAAGACACAGTTATTTTCTTTGAAAATGCCTGTGACTGTGTTTTCATGATTATCAGATTAAATTTACTGCCAATTGTAAAACTACAGAAATTAAAGTTATTTAGGGATAGTGATGGGGTTTGTAACTCACATTACCGTTTGACATCTGAAACCCAACTTCTGAAACTATTCTCCTGCCTTCAAATCATGCTATATCCATTCTTTGTTTCTAATCACAGCTGGAATTGCAGATGCTGAAAGAATGACTGCTCATGAATAAGCAATGTGACAGAATCTGTTCTATGGATAATCTTACGTCAGTAATATATTTAAGATAGATCTCACTTTGGTCTAAAGATAATTATTTGGATAAACAGTGTCTTTGTTTAATTACTATTGATTTCTCCCAACTAAAAATATATTTTCATTCTACCATGGCTCATTTTTTTTGTATTAATGTTTAATAACCTCCTAAATAGTCTCTTTGTATTTCCTCATCCTCTGATTCTCATATATCACTTGCCTGCTTCAAAAAATTATATTATGCCTACTTTTTTTTGGACTTTGGAAAGCTGTTATATCACTGTAAACATTCTTTGGGGGTAGTTTTCTGCTGAAATGATATTGAAACAGCTGAGAAAGGAAAGTATTACCTCCACAGCACAGTTCATCACTTAAATCTCCACAGTCATTGATTCCATCACAGGTTTTATTCAGAGGAATGCAGTTCTTGTTGACACAATGGAACTCTTCCTCTGAACAAGCTGTGCAGCACGATGAAAATGAAGTTAGTGTGGAAATGCCTATAGGTTCACAACTCCCCACAAAAATATTCTGCTTGTGCATTTTATTCTATCAGCAGTTTGGTCTGTCAACAGTAGTGCCCAGAAATGTAAATAGGAGTCTTTTTTATTATTTTAATCAGTTTCTCATCAAGCTTTCAGTGTGGCCGCTTATTTTCTTCCTCCAACTTGCAGCAGCCTGGTGAAAGGGATCTTCATTTCTACTAGACAAGGACTAAACCAGAAATGATCAGTTCAGACTCACTGTAATTTATTCAAGTAATCAAGATGATGGATGTTCCCCCTCTAGAAGGAAGTCACCAAGAGTCTGTGAACTCCTACTTTTGAGGCATAAGAAAAACCTAAGACAATTCATAGCTGTCCTTACCAGCAGCTTCTCAGGCTGATGCTTACCAGTGCCAAAGAAAGCCCACTACAGAGAACTGTCAGCAGTCAAAACAAGGACTTGATTCCACTTACATCAGTGAGAAACTGAGGAGTCCTGCAACTCCTCAGAAGACATGAGCTGTTCCACTATAGTCATGCTTGTCTGGCTACAGTGCTGCTCATGTCCTAATTGATTGCCTTCATAGACAAAGGCAATGGGCAATGAGCATGAAGTTGTCACCTGTCTCCTCACCAGTTAACTGGCAAGACTTGTGGAACATGGTAGACTTGGTGCCCTTGGAAGTGATGGGGGAACAAACAGAACCATGGGTGAAATATATTTGCTTTTGGGAAGTACCTGTAAAAATACTTTAGAAGCAACAATGATTTTCTGAACTCACAAACTCAAGACTGTCTTGACTCAGGACTGCCTCAGTTGTCTTAAAGTCTGCAAAATGATTATTTAAAAAAATTGAAAAGTTTCAGTGCAAGTTTGCTGTGGCTGAGAGTTCAGCAAACTAGGTCCTAATTATTTAAAATAAACTTAAAATATAAGAACCCCAAATAGGTTCTTAAAACAAACAAAAAACTTACTAACCTCTGAGATTTTCACGGCACTGGAGGCTGACAAATCTCTCATTACTGTCTCTTGATTTCATCTCTATGTGACATTCAGCAAGACTTGTCTCTAGGCCCCTGCAAGTTATTTGCAGACAGTGCAACGAGTTTAAGGCAGATTCGGTGATAGTGGAACTGGCTCGGTAATATTCAGCACCTCTGTGATAATACAAATAATAATAACAAATTATATCACTTCACGACAGATTGTCCACGGTTTTTGTTGTTTAGAATTTATCTGATTTGCCTCACTATTAAATAACTTCGGTCATGGCTAAGAAAAAAAGCAGGCTTCCAATGGAATTGTCTGGGGGTAAGTAGGAGATGTATATTTTGGAAGCAAAAGTGTAACAAAGTGATAATTTTTTGCAGGCTGCTGCATAGAGCTGGCTGTGAATGTGTAGCTCTGTGACAGTCACTGTGTATTTTGATGGATAGGAACCTCTCCTTATGTAGCAAAACATGAAAGCTCAGATCTCTCTGTGGACGCAGCTGAGCCATAATTTGCAAGCCATCCTGCAAGGGGTCAAGTATCCTTGGTGTCATCAAAACCAATGCATATTGAGGAAGCTCAGGCCACTGCAAGGCTGGCATTAGTAAATTTTATCTCCCTTGGGTTTAACTGAGCAGTATCCTCCTAACAGTGCATGTCCCCCCTGCCTTAAAGAAATACGGATCAAGTAAATAAGTAACTAGAGAGGCTTAACAATGGGACTCCAGGTCTGAATGCTCTGTCCTAGTACAAACCCTTCTCTGCTATCTAAAGAGGTACTGATCAGGACTAGGAAGTATTTGCTTCTCACCTAGACAGGACAATTTAGGGCACTGCAATAGCATTTTCAGTCTTCGGGTAGGGTTGGGGAGGGAGCCCTACCTGACTGAGTTAAATTAGCTGTGTATGTGTAAACTAATTATGTACAGGATACAAAGCTGACTCTTTATGAGGAGCTGAACATGCAACTCAACAGTGGGGTCACAGAAAAAAGAACAAGCTCTGTGGGGCTTCAGCCGTTCCTGGGGAGCAAAGCAAACAACGGCAGCAGGGGCAAGGGGTGAAGGAAAGAAGTGTGTTCTGGATGTTAGTGTGCCTGGTGCAAGTGACAAAGCAGAGCTGTAGCCTGTTGTAGCTAGTTCAAGAAATTTCTCTCTGCATGCAGGTTATTGCTCAGAGATACTTGGGGATGGTCCATCTATGCACTTTTCCATACAAAGACCTGAGAGAAAATCTCTGTGTTGGTCTTCAGCTTTACTTTAAAAGTAAAACAATGGTATAGTTGTAATCGGTAATAGAACACAGAAATCTGGTGCTTGGCTTTCACTCTCAGGTGTCAACTTAAGAAGCTTTATCAGAATATTGTAGCTAATACATCATTCATGAGTTTTCTGCTTTAACTGTTGACTGACAGTGACTGAGATTTATGTAAGCATCGATACTCTTTCAAATCCCTTGCAGTTATCCAGAGATAAATTCCCCAAACTTACAATTCAAAGCCAAGGTGCCTGCAAGCCACATTTGCTTCATTCATAGTCCACTCACTAGCACATACAAAAAAGTCATTATTTTGATTCACAGGTTTTACTTGAAGCAAACTTGAATTTCCAAGGCCCACGGAGAATGAAAATGTTCCTAAAAAAAAAAAAAAAAAGAAATAAAAATATTCTCCAAATCATATTATATAGATGTATCTAGTGGAAAGACAACACAGAAACAAATCAGGAATAATTTTGTATTGACAGCCAAGGTTTACATGGAAAGAACAGTAGACTGGGAATAAGAAGCTTTGGGTATTAGTCCTGATTTTTTCTGAGGAGTGACTTTGTGCCTGTGAGCCTGCCACTTTTTCAAAATATACCAGTTTCAGGACAAATGAAGGTAATGGTTCCTACCTCATAAATGCATCTGCAGGTCTGCTGAGGAAAGGTTGCATCTTAGTTTAATGACATTCGTCCAACCCGTAACACTTCAAGTGGGACAGCCAGATCCTGCTTCTATTACCTGTGTAGCAAAACTTCTGCTGTTTACTGTGGAGCTAAAGTCCTCAAATGAATTTAGGGAAGCTGGGTGGAGAGTGTATCAGGAACACATGGAGGCTCTCTGGTCCTTTTCAGTGGCATAGGTAGAATTGAATTTTGCCATCCTGAGGGCCATGGGCTGAGCTGCTGCTTCTGTGGGGAAATTGTGGGATGGCTCTGGGACAGAGACTGGACAAGAGAGCCCTGGGCCTGGCTTGGTGATCCTGCTGCGAATGATGGAGGTGGGGCTGGAGGATGGTTGGGCTGGTAGGCCTCTTTCTCCCATTTGTACCTGATGATTTGAGCAACCTGTCTGCAGCAGGGTGAACTGGGCCTGTCAATCACTTTATTTTTATGAAAATCAACAAATAGTTCCCATTTTCAATGACTTCTGATTTTCTCTTTCTTGTTCTCACTAGCGCAAGGAAATGAACAGACTTTCTTAGCTGTAAATAGTAAAGCATCTCCTTGGCCACAACTGACTGACTGATAATACTTTTTGGAAAAGGAGATTTTAATACCTTCAGACATGCATTTTCCCTTGTGCAGAAACTTTGTTTCGGGACGTTGACACTCATAGCTCTTTAGGTGACAGTAAGTAATGAAGTACTTTCCATTGGTAGAACAAACTGAGGAGCCATTCTTTGGGCACTGGTAGGGAAGCTTACAAAGACATTTTCCCTCCACGCATCGTTCCCATGGGTTACAAAAAACTTTCTCACAGGACTTGTGTGTGTATTGGTTGCTTAAGCATTCTTTTATGAGGTATGTGTCTTGCTCAGCTGGCTGGGCAGGCTCAACCTGCTGAAACTTGTTTTCTTCAGCATTAGATGCTGCATTCTGCAAAGCACAAAATAAATTAGAAAAGAGTAAGACTAGGAACTGCGCCAAGAGTTCTGCAGATCCCACTACTGACCTCAACAAAATGTTCATTCATAAGCCTTCTCCTATCTTATGAGAAAAAAGGTGCTAAATATCATTTATAGTGTTTATTTCCTTGTCCCTGGCCACTTCATCTTTCTCAGGTTTTCTGAACCTTTTTTTTTTTCCTTTTTGGATCATTCACCTGGTGTGATCTTTTCTTTTACTGCTCTCCCACAAACCTTGTACTCTTTTCAAACATCAGCTGAAGTGCACAGCAGATTATAAACATAATTTAAGCCAATAGTTTATAACACACCACAGCAACAAGATTATAAGGAAATCAAATCATAAGGAGACTTACTTAAACATAAAAAAAATAAATTTAAAATAAAGTAACTTGTTTTTTATGATACTTTTTTATTGGCTTAGTTGGCTTTGGGTTTAAATATGGTCTGTAAATATTTAAGAACTACTTAGAAGCAAATAAGGAAGTCTAAAATTAATTATTTATTCCACTGTGTGACTGCTGAAGTAACAAGTATCGTAAAGAAGTTTGAAAATTAAGTGCCCTTCCTTATCAGCTCTTTTCCTGTTTCTTGCATAGCAGTGGATTTGCGTGTTGTTGCTGGTCATCACTGGACTGCAGGTACAGATTCTGCTCTTCTGTCCAACTGCCTCTCAGTGAGTGACTCTGCACCCGTGTTTCTGCAGCTCTCTGGTGACCTCGTTGCTGCCCAAGTGCTTTTGCTTACTATGATCTATGGGTAGGAAGAATGTCGAAATACGAAAACTATATATGGATGGACTTTGCATAAAAATGGGAGAGAAGATTAGGTGGACCTGTTCTGGCAGGGGGGGGTGGACTAAATGATCTCCAGAGGTCCCTTCCAACCCCGTATCGTTCTGTGATTCTGTGACTGTGCCAACTGAATCAATAGAGACGAAGTTTAAAGTTCTCATGAAGAAATCCTGGCCATAGTAAAGTCAGTGGGGATGTTGTTGGGGCAAAATCTAATTCAACAAACCCCCTTCTAACGGTTTTATAACTTTACTAAGTTCTTCCTGTTGTTCTCAGGTCAGTAGAATCCAAACTGTGAGCTGGATCTGGCTTGGCATAATGCCCATATTGTACTAGTCATTTCTCCTGAACAGGAACAAAAGGTGCTGGTTTTTATCTAAGGGTTTCTCTGAAAGACTTGGGGCACACTGAACGCTCAGCCCAGATGGGCTCTCGGACACTTCTGCCAGAAGAGATTGCACAGCAACCCTTCAGGCAGTACCATAATACCATGTTGCCACATTAGAAGATTGTAATCTAATTTCTCAAAAAAAGGGGGGGCAGGAAAAATTGCAGCACCTTTCTGTGGTCAACTGTGCATGCAAATATGGTTTAGGATAGGATGATGATGAAAATCTTTTCCAGAAGCCTCTTAGCATAAACCCTAGATAGAATAAATAGGTGAAAAAGAAATAGCAAGCTTCAATCATTCAAGCTGGGCTGAAACAAAAGTATGAAACACTAATACTATGAAAGGAAACTTAAAAAAAATAATCACTGGTTTTGCATTTATAACAACAAACTGCTTTTTAAATGCAAAAAAAATATATTACTACTATAAGTTACTAAAATAAATTCTTACCTCTGATCCACAAAAACAAAAGAGAGACAAGAAAATCAAGAAAACTGGGGCCACTCGCATGATGAAATTTGATCTCTTTGTAGACAAAGTACTCTGGCTGGGATTCTTTTGAATATCAGTTGTTAGATTTGTGTTTAATTTTTAACCATTAGTAAAATATTTTAAAGTGTGTTTAGACATAAAGTACAGGACCCTCAATTATTACTGATAAAAGTAATCTCTCCAAAAAGATCTGCCTCCATTTAATTGGTTTTACTGTAAGTGCAAGATGAGATAACAAAATTAAACCCCTTAAAGTAAATGATTAAAAGGAAACACTTATTAAGGATACACCTTTCCTTTCTTTTGCCAGAGGAGACTGACTGAATTATCACGGTGGTTCTCCTGAATGCAGGCTTTCATTTTTGCCAGATTATTGTAAAAGACTCGTGTGTTTTTATATAAGAGATAAAGAACAAGTCCTGTGAGGAGCCGCTGAGGGATCTGGAGTTGTTTAGCCTGGAAAAAAGGAGGCTGAAGGGAGTTTATTCTGTCTGACCTTATCGATCTCTACAACTGCCTGAAAGGAGGTAGTAGTGAGGTGGGGGTCGCTATGAAAAATTTCTTCACCAAAAGGGTTATTGGAACGGGCTGCCCAGGGAAGCAGTGGAATCATCATACCTATTTAAAAGACAGGTGGATGCGATGCTGAGGGGCATGGTTTAGTGGTGGTTTTGGCAGTGTTAGGTTGATGGTTGGACTCGATGATCTTAAAGGTCCCTTCCAACCTAGATGATTCTATGATTCCATGTCTTTGTATATATGGAAATACTCATATCCATGTAATGTCCATTATATACTCAGCTAGATTACAAGCTTGCCTTACACCATTTGTCTAGCAGATTTGCAAATATGTAGCAAATGCTTTAAATACCCTTCTGAAAGTGGGTTTCCAAGAAAATTTTAATTAAACCCAGCAGAACCAACACCTCCCCCATCCCACGCCAAACCGCCTCGCAGCCCGGAGAGCAGCACCGGAGCTGCTGCCCCGCAATGGAGAAGCAGGGAGAAGCGCCGGCTCTTTCTCTAAGTGCACACAAGACAGGCTCACACCCCCCTCCCCGGCGTCCGGGTTGTCGCCCTCGTGGGATCAGACCGATCTCAGGCTCTGACGGCAGGTCCCCGGGGAGCCCTGGGGAGCCCAGCACAACGGCGCCCGGCGAAGCCGCTCAACGCTGTCACTTGCGGCTGCTGAGAGATATGCGCCGAGGCGGTGCCGGGCACAGGGTACCGGCACAGAGGCGGGACCGGGGAGTGCCACCGGCTCAGGCCCGCCCCTCCTTCCCCGTCCCCGTCCTAGTACGGGCCTGAGGCGGCTCCGAGCGCTGCGGGTCCCCTCTGTATCCCCACAGAGAATACGTCCTTGTGANCGTTAGCGGCCCTTGGTGGTTCCTTGACGCCCGCCCCGCAACCCCGAGGGCCGGCAGCAGCACCGAGGGAGGGCCGGGGAGGTCGGCCTTGGCGCGGGTCCCCGTGCCCAGGCGGCAGGCGATGCCCCATGGGCCCTGTGCGGCGCCTGGGGAAGGCGGTTGTTGTCTCGCTTCGTGCCGCTCTTGTGGGGGGCTGGGGGGGCTGCACGGTCTCTGCCTGGGGCCGAAGGGATGTCACGTTCAACCCCCGTATCCATGGGTGTAAAACTTGGTGTCCCTGCTAATCATTTTTGAAGGGTAGGCGTTGCAGTGGACGACGTTTTAGGTGTAAACTTGATTTTTCATGTGCCTGCCTGTTTTTGGTAGAGCCATAGAATGGTTAGAGTTGGAAGGGACCTTAACGATCACATAGTTCCAACCCCCTTTGCCATGGACGTGTCTCACTGGACCAGTTTGCTCAAAGCCCCATCCAGCCTGGCCTCGAACACTTTCAGGGATGGGACATCCACAGTTTCTCAGAGCAACCTGTTCCAGTGTCTCAGCACTCTCACAGGAATGAATTTCTTCCTAGTATCTAATTTCTCTTTCAGTTTAAAACCATTATCCCTCATCCTACCACTACACTGCCTGATAAAGAGTCCCTCCCCATCTTTCCTGTAGCCCTGTTTAGGTACAGGCTGCTGTAAGGTCTCTCTCTTCTTCAGGCTGAACAAACCCAGTTCTTTCAGCCTGGTCCTCAGAGCAGAGGACCTCCAGCCTTCAATTCTTCTTAGTGGTCCTCCTCTGGACCCACTCCAACATCTTTCNCCCCCCCCCGCTTTGAGCCCGCACAGAACGGCGGCATCCCGGGAGAACGGAGCGCTTTGGGACCCTTTTGCGACGGTGCAAAGCGGAGATGCTGCTTCATTTACGGCAGGCAACCGCGCTTCCGGTGGAGAGGGTGGTTTCCCGGTGGCGGTGGGGACGGCGCGCACGTGGAG